>JAWNNQ010001699.1:0-87500 GCA_035044765.1 Leucophenga montana
AAAAAAAAAAAAAAAAAAAAAAAAAAAAAAAAAAAAAAAAAAAAAAAAAAAAAAAAAAAAAAAAAAAAAAAAAAAAAAAAAAAAAAAAAAAAAACACACATAGAGCAAAATGCGATAAAATGATTGCTAAATTCAAATGTTTGTGGCAATGATATCGATAGCAATGTTGAAATTTATCGAAAAAGCTACAAAATTCGTCGGAGGCGAATGGTAGCATTCTTTTAGAAAGTTGAGAATGTTTGTTTGCTTTTATATGCAAAATTGTGCAGGCAACATTGTTTTTCAAAAATTCAGCCAGAATATTGAAATGTAAAACATGTTTGTTAGACGGTGAAAAGCTCGTATAATTTTGCTTTTATTAAATGTTATGTTATAAAAAGCACACGCACACGCACACGCACAAACATTAACTTCGGTTTATTCGAAGCTTAAGCACTCTTCATACCAGCTTGTAGCTGATTGTGTGTAGGCATTTGTACTATAATGGTCTGATCAATATAGAAAAAAAAAATTTAAATATCAAAAAGTTTTTTGTTGAAAAAAAAACAAACGTAAAACTGCACGGCGTGTTTTTATGGTAGCCACACTTTACAGTGAATGTAGCACATGCATATGGAAAATATATTTGCTAGCATCATAACATATTTCAGTAGCGGATATTAGCTGGATATCAGACAGACGAAACAGACGAACAGACGAACAGACCTACAGACGAACAGTCAGGCAGGCGGACATGGCTATATCAACTTCTTAAGCTGTTGAAGAAGAGATGAGGCATTTTGACCTGCCTCTTGCTGAGATAAGAAACACTATTTGCCTGTCTTTGTCGTTTACTGTTTGACCAGTGGCATCCAATAGACATCTTTGAGTACTTTTGCTAGACGTTCCGAACCTATTCGTTTTCTAAGGGCTCCTCGCTTGGCTAAACAATCCGTACGCTACGTTACTCTAATAACCCCCATGACCTGGCACCCAATGTAGCACAAGTGTGTTGTTGTTGTTCCCGATTGAATGACGAGGTCAGGATCGACTTTTTTACTAGCTCAATCTAAGCTCGTCAAATGCCTCAGAGATCAACTTTACGAATCATACTGAACATAATCTCAGTTTATATGTGCTCCATTAATCTTCATCCGTAGACATTATTTTGCACATATTTCTCTAGCATGAACTTCTTCTTGGAAATGTTTGTAAAGAACCCCATCGGCACTGTCTTTTGAAATATAGGTCCAAGGACTCCGGCTTTTGTTGCTCCATTTTCCAACTAAGTGGTGGTAGTACAGTTTAAAGGTCCACTTGATGTCCACACTCACTTGCTTAAATCATTGACTGGTTTGCGTGGTTCAATCTTAGATCAGCAAGTTAAAGAAGCGTATGGATCGAAGAATTGTATTAAATGATCATTATATGTTTTTTTTTTTGCAATTTCGCCCACAAATGACATTTTTCATTTGCGGATTTCCAATTCGCATTTGGTCAAAGATTAACCTGGTTTTTTTAGTAAAGGGACCAGGTCTTTTGCACCGTCCAATTAATACATATAGGGCGTTACAAAGCGTTTGCTCGTCCCATCCGATGGTGCGGCTTTTATGGTCTTCAGCATAAGCCTGAGTGCTGAAACCTCGATTGATAAGCTCTGAAAGTAGGCCTCATATGACGTATTGTCAAAAGCTTCTGATATGTCTATAAACGTACATAGAACGCTTTCTTAATGACTGTAGTAAAGTTGTGTATCACAGTTTCTAAACACGCTTGGTAGGCAAATTGAAATCTGCTAAGTGAATTGGCTCTAAGATATGTCTTCCTTATGTGAATACAAAAGATCAAAGATTTTCTCAATTGCTTTGAGATGAAAAGAGTTAAGGCTTATAGATCTGCAGGATTCTCTACATGTTGGGTTCATCGAAAGGGAAGTCCAAACGGGGCACATTGTCCGGGAAGTGAGTTTCCGGAAAAAATTGACTCGTTTCTCCCAGCATCGTAGTGTAGTCCACGTTATTCTTTCTCAAGAACGTTAGAATGATCCATTGTTATGCCTTTCCGTAGCAGGATTGCGTCCATGCGGTTTGCAATACTCCCGTACTAGTTATTTCACGTAGCTCTTTTAGATCAGTAAGATCGTCGATACTTCATCAACGTTACCTGGCAACTTTGCCGAAGCGATAATCCCCTTTGTTTGCCTTTCGCTGTGGATATTTTCAACCGAAATTTTTTTCGAAATAGGAAGATTAGTTTGTCGCTTGTTTTTTACCGTTTCTGGCGTAAATAACCTTACCATCATTCGGTTAGACTCAATTATGACACCTTTGTTGATCCAAGGCTCCTGCTTGTGGACTACATCTCGTCCTTCTTCCGTAAATTTTCTGCTAAGAATGTCATGGTGGAGATTCATCTGTAAGCACTTAAAGTGCTCCTTGAAATATCTATTTAATATTATAACTCAAACCTAAACTAATTTTATTCACAACACAAGCTCAAACAAATGTTGCAAAGGAACTAAACAGTTTTTGTGCTCTTGCACTCAATTGAAATAGCCGCTTGAATACTTTGCCGAACATTTTACAATCTACTTAGTATTGATGAAGGTAAAATTGAAAATGAGAATGGCCCTATTCGAATTGATTATAAAATATTTTAACTCGGACGATCGTTTCTACTTAACTGATGCAGATATTTCCATTGATACAGTTCTTGATATCGAGGACACTCTTCATTATCCCATTGAATTTCTAAAATACAGCGAATATCTTTGATATCAACTGATTTATCTTATCGATATAAGCTACAATTTCCAATAAAATTCTTATTTTCAATGAAAATCAACAAATCTTATGATCGAACTTCGTGTCGTAAGTACTGAAATACTATAATTATGACTTCTATACAAAGGGTATATGTATTCAAACTCTGCCAACGTATGTAACAGTCAGAAGAAATCTCCGCTCATTGCAAATATTTTTTTTTATCAGTACTAAAGGCAGGGCGATGTGTGCGTCTCCGTGACCATTTGTATTGTCGCTTTTTTGTGGGACTTCTTGTCGCGCGGGACTTCTTATTATATACAAAATGAGCGCTTTACTTCCAATTCAGAGTCTCTAACTTCCAATACAGAGGTTCTAACTCAAGTTATCTTAAAAATCAAAAAAACAGGTTTAGCGCTAATACGGGCAAACATTTCGAGTACTCAAATAGGGCACATTCCGACAATTCTACAATGTATCTTTATACAAAGTAGGCTCAGTTTCGTATTGAAACCTCACATATACTAAGAGTTATTCCTTAAAGTGGGCGCTATTTATAAAGCAAATGTAGTATCAATACCGTGTTTTAAAATTATGTCGTAGAAACAATTTACTGCTCGTGTCGAGCTAAACAAGAACCATATTTATTTCACTTAGTTTTCGACTTGGTTTTCCGTATATTATAATACAAATTTCAAGATAATATTATACTATTAAAATATTTACACTGTGTGTAAAGAGTGTAACACATCTCTATGTTCAAAATTCTACACCATAACAAAGATTTATTACATACATAATTAGGCAAATAGTGGTAAAATTTTGCAATATATATATATATATATTTTTTTTTTATATAAATATAAACTCTTATCTAATAAATGAAAGTACTAAATATGGATTATAAGTATTGACCGAAAAATTGCATTCAATTCCAAATAGGAAAGCAGCAACTCTCTAATAGATCCTAATTAAAATGCAGCAAAATAAAAACTCAGCCAAAACTAAATTTAAACGAGGTTTTTTTTTTATAACTTCTAACAAGAACAACAACTTAGTATGCATGTACTTGAATGTGTACAATACTAAAGAGTACTACTACACATCATTTCAGAAAATGTTTGTAGAGAACAAATCACTACAAGAAAAAAAACTTTTATATACTTAAAACTAATTAGAGTATATATAAAAATATGAAACAAAAAAAATAATTTCAAACTTAATTATGTATAACAAAAACAAAGAAGAAAATATATTATTTGGAGAAAAGAAGTAAATAAAAGAAAATCCACTTTGTATAATTCAATAGAATATTTCAAAAATTATATGTATAAATGAATACAAATATGTATATCGGTGGTAGATGATGCATTCTCTTATGTACATAGTATAGCACAGTGTGATGAAAGAATTTTTCAAATTTAAAACTATTTAAAGAGGTTTCTGTTTTTGTTCAATATCACGGCAAATAAGCACGTGTTCTACAGACGTTAAATCAAGTCAGAGTTCTATTGCTGTCATAGTTTTGGAACCAAAAAGCCAATCGTCATGTCAATACAGTCTGCAAGCTGTAAACTGCGTATAAAATCATTAGAAAATATATATACAAAATTATAATCCATCGCTTTTTAATAAGGAAGTTCTAAAATGCAACAGTGTTCCTTATCATAGAGGTAAAGTAATACGTATACCTACAATATAAACGTCATATCTGAGAATGATATGTGTAAGGTAGCATATAATAGGCTGTTACTGATTCTCTATGCAATAGATGTCTGAGGCGAGCTGTACTTGTATATGAGCTAGGTATAGTTTAAGAATCATTGTATCTGTCCAAATCTCTATAAGCGAAAATAAGATAAAACGTTAACTTTGGTACAAGCAAAGCTAAAATACTTTTCAGATGCCCCTAAACATTTCATTGCGTGTTTTAAGTGTTTAGCTCATCAAATAGCAAAGATTTACTTGCGAATTTCACAAAACTTTAAGACTTTCCCTTTGTAGTTATGCACAGGTTCATACAAACATCCATCTTGCATTTCAAATTAATATTGACTGTAATAAAAAAGTTTTTAGTACAAAAACTTAAAAATTGGATTTGGATTTGTATATGAGTTACACTTAAAAGAGCGCGTGATACTGAACGAATGCCAGCCCAAGAGAGTCTAAATACCGATTTTCAGTAAGATTGAATTAAAACTGAAAGACAAGGTACAGTACTCACAGACAGACAGACAGACAGACAGACAGACAGACAGACTAGACTGACACTTCTTAACGAGCTGACAAAGAATATTTAAAGTGCACTTTGTGGATCTCTGACGCCTCCTTTGTGAAAAGAGTGTTTACTATTCACACTATATGTGAACATCTCATATGTTAAGATCAGTCAGTCTGGTAAAAAAAAAGAAGAATATTAAATCAATAAAATCAGAAAGGGAAAAAACACTCCGAGCGGCAAGTTATTTTCTAAATATAGAAACAAACGCAGATTGAAGGAGCTGCCATCAATGCACAAATTTCAATTTCAACATCAAGCTCTGATTAGTCAATTAGTTGCGACCAAGAGAAAGTAGACGAACTGCATCTATCTATACTACTGCCACTCAAAAAATTTTTAAACAGAGTTAACTACGAATGGTTTGCTGAATAAGCGGTGGTAGGCGTGACATGTCGCAGGCATTCTCGACCAGCTCAGTCAGTCGTACGGGGTAGTTATAGTTCGCACTTATCACAACAAGTCCGTAATCATAATAAGAGAATTCATGTCAATTTGGAGCAGAATAAAAAAATATAACAAAAAAAAAAAAACCAAGAATATTGGGGTTATCTCCAAAAGAAGAATATTAGGGGCTGATTTAAACATGTTTGGGGTCATGCTAAAAAGAAGATCACTATAATCTTATTTAACAATATCGGAGTCATCTTTAAAAGAGGATTTGTTTTGGTTTGATTCAAGAATATCGAGGTCAGTTTAAAACAAGATTTTTTATCTTGATTAAAGATTATTGGGCTCATATTAAGAATGTAAACAAAATAAGTTTTTTTTTTCTGTCTTGATTCAAGCTATTTAAGTTTTCTCTTTGAAATCAAGATTTTTAATATATAGTATATATATATATATATAGATTTTGCGAGATTATCCTACTTTCAATGTGCAAAATCATATTTGTCGACGTATAATCTTGATTTTAGCTCGATTTTTTTTTTCTGTGTGTATGTATAAACTTTAAACGCGTTTTGTATGTATATAGTCTACACAAGAGATAATTATTCAAACTCGATTCGTTTATGTTTACGCACTGCCGTAACGGCCGATGCTAGAGTAGTAGCTTCAAACAATAGCTTCTGTTTATGGTAAACATGCACACTAAGGCGGGATTTTGGGAAAAGGCATACGAAAACGTGAAAAAGACGGGTCAAAGGTTATTCGAGGGAAAGTTTTTTTATACGATATTTGTAAAACTCGGTTTGTTTAGTCTACAAAACAAATAATTGAAGAGGTGTTTGGCCGATTTTTTGAAAATTTCACCAAAAGGGGGAAAGAGTTATGTTGTTTTCGATTGTCCGATTGTCTTCAAACTCGATTATTTTATTTATTTTTGTTTTTGTTTTCGGGGTTCATCATAAATGGCAAATTGTATCCTGTGTGTCTTCACTGGTGAAATTTTATATTGCGGTGACGGGAACCAAACCCTGCGCACCAACCACTAATTAAGGGGAGTTGTTGCCTTCGCACAATTTGATCATCGCGGAGATTCTATGGCTTACCCAGGGAATACGTGTGCTAACGAACGTTTGTAAGCTGCTTTAGCCGTTTGCAAAATAATCGTAATTTGACTGCTCCAAAGAGAATGGCCAAAGAACTTTCCATTTCTGCAAACGACCCTAATTGAAACTCGATTTGCTTATGGAAAATTCAACCCCAGGCAATGCCGGTTATAACTCTGCTAGTTATTGTATATAAATATATCATTTTCTTTATTTGTCTTTTGCGGAAATCGATTGTTTGAAGAGGCGTCGAAAAGAAAAACCTGCTCAAGTCTATAAGTATTATTAATTTGAGATTCATTCATCATGATACATTTCCATGCAAACAAGCACAAGAGAAAATATTATCACACAAAAAAGAATACATTAAAAATATTTTGAATAAAAACTTTTATTATTCCTCACACATTCAACTTTAATACATTCGGAGACAGCGAATGTAGTAGCAGACTTTCTTTATTATTTGAATTATATTATTGTATATATATGCACAATATATGCTATAAGCATAAATTCTATGAAAAAGCCTAAACCAGTAGATACACTTTGAATGCGAAAACATGCTTCTGAAACACTGTGCATATTTTATCTGAACTTTTCTAAAGTACACACGTGTTATACAATACCATTATTTTATTAATTTCATTCAGAATTTTACAATTTTCCAAATTCCCACTCATATAAATTGGATATACATACAATAATAATCGCAACAAGAGCAAAAAAGAAAAAACAAAATGTCTTATAAATATTTTCTTATCGAAACTGGCAATAATATTTGTAGTGAAATATACACATAGTATACCTTTAATAAGAAGTAACTTGAAAACAAGTCTACGCGAATATAAAAACAAACAAAAAAAAAAAAAAATAGTATACATATAAGTTAGAGTCAATGCAGTCGACTATAAAATACCCTGCACAGTTTAATAATGAGATATAAATGTGTTTATAAAGCGGTAGAAGTGGTATTCAAATTGACAATACATCCTTTGCTTACATGCAAATCGGAGTACGTCTGTAGATGTTAGAAGCAAAACCTTCAAAAGAGAAGAGAAACACAAAAGAGAGAGAACAACCACAAAACAAGAACTATTATACTATGTTAGTTTTGGCGGAGCCGCTGAATCTATATATGTAAATACATCACATGCGGAACATGGACTAACATTCATTGGCTAATTGTGAAAAGAAATATTTGTCTAAAACCAAAGTTAAGAAGGGAATTCTGACAACATTCAAAAAAAGCTTCCTTACAAAATTTCTTTTAAATAAGATTTGGTGGTTTATATTAATTTAACATAATATTAGTCTTTCACAAAATGAAAGTGTATCGCATGTAGATACAAATGGCTTCATTGTATGTATTTGAAACTGTGCTACAACATAATTGGAGTCATAAACAAAATTTTGGTAAATTTTAGTAAATTGGAAAAACAATAAGAAGTAGCAAAAGTTTCACACTGATAAAATTTTTAAATAATTTTACTTTCATTATTCCGAATACAATTGACTAGGTAAAATGTTGTAGTCCAGAGACGGACGGGCAAAAAGAATTTAGCCAAAGTGATATCAATTTTTCTTTATATACTTTCTCATCAGATCGGATTCAAATGTAGAGCAAGCCAAAGTGTAACTGTGTGTGTGTGTGCGCGCGTCACACTGTGCAATATTTTATGCAACATTTCAACAGCAAAGTCGCGCCACGCTAAGTGATGACAGACTCATAATTTGTACAGTGTGTCAAATTCACAATGACAACGCAACGTAACTAATTAGAATTATTGTTTCACTTTAGCATCAAGCAGCCGACTTCGGCAAGATTTCGTTATTATGTGTGTATAAAAACCTGAAGATTTTCGTCCTTTTGGGGCTATGGCTGGGCAGCTTTGTTGTTTTGCCACGGCGAGCACCCGAGCCCATCTCTGCTTTAGTCCGTTCAAAATGTTTTAAAGAAATTTGAGTACAGCTTACGTTACGAAAAAGGGTAGTTTTAATATTTTGGTAGTTTATTGAAGTTATCCACACTGCGGAAACATGGAGAAAGAGCATAAAATTTAGATAACACTAGTATATCTTATATGAATCCATGCAATGTTTGGTCTCTCTACCCTTTACTAAATGTAGACTAAAGGAAAATTGCTTTCGTACTCTGATATAACTAGACATATAAATCCTGTCATATAATTTGACCATTAACCGTAAACTGAATATAAACACGGAAAAGTGCAGGGTATACAAAATCTAATCCAATTTTAACAAAACTTTAATGAAATACTGAAAGCAAAAAATAAAAATAGAAATTATTAAAAACAAAAATCATCTAATAAAAAATCACATTCCATTTCTGCGTATAACACAAACACAAAAAAAAAAGAAAAACAAGAAACTAAATAAGGTAGGAAGTAATAAAATCCTTAATAAAAAATTCAAAAATTAAAATGCTTTAAAACAAATCGTAACAAAAATATAAAAATACACGTAGCTATGAGAAAGAGATAATTTATTAAAAACAAAAACTATAATAATAATAATAACGGAATAATAGAATAAATTTAATAAGCAATAAAGAAGAAAGTTTTGCTCAAAAAGCAAAAAACAATAATATATTCGTTTCTTGTTAAAATATAAAAACAAAAATAAGAAGATTAAAAAACTAAAAAAAAATTTTGTTATAAAAACATACCAGTTCTCTTTTTCATTTATTCTTACTTTTATTTTAATTTTTTAAGTGTTGTTATTGTTTATTTTAATTTTGTGTGTTTAAAAATTACAATAATTATTATGTTTATTATTATTATTTTAATTATAATTATTATTATTATTATTACTATTTTAATTATAATTATTACTGTTATTATTATTATTATTTTTAATAATATAATTTTTTTTTTTTTATTATTACTATTATAATTAGATACCTTTTAAGCACATTTAAAATTAATAAAATAATAAAAGAACAACATGACCGTTATGACAATTATAACGAAGACAGCAAACGTTTACATTTAACTCTAAAAACTAAAAATATTTATTATGCAAAAAAGGAAAAAACTATGAAAATAATAAAAATCTCTTATCTTTCACTTACAAATTCGTTATATTTTTCATTGTTTCTTCTAATCTGCGTTCCTCTAATATGCTTGTTCAATGGTGCCAAATACAGTGGTCACACTTTCCATATTTTGTTTATTTAAATATAAAATATTGTAGTTTGAAAAGACTCTTAGTCACAGGGCCTTGGAGAGAAAATCCGTTCCCATGACTAGAAAAAAGTACGGGCCCTCATATTTTATATGAAAATATGAAAACCGTTTCAAAATATTTTACAACTGAATTTTTCGACGTAATATATGAATAAATTTTTTTTTAAAAGATCTGTGTTTAATGTTATTTTATACATTGTACAAAAAATACTTCTAACAGTGTACATTGGCTTAGTTGAGCTCTCAAAATGTATGTAACATAGCGAAGGAAGCATCGGCTATCCCATTAAGTATATACAGAACTAGATGCACCCCGCGACTTTGTACGCGGCCCTCCACTTTCCCCTGCCACTCCTTCCATCTGTCTATCCTTCCTCCTTCCTCCTTCCACACCATCCACATGCTTCTTTACACTACCTTCAACTCTATTAAAATTAGAAAAATCTAGAAACAAAATTTTCTTTTTATCCAATCGCCACGAAACTTCACGTCAACCACGGGACTATTTTGAATATTGACACAACATTTCATCAAAATCGGTTGAGCGGTTTCGAAGTCCATAATGAACATATATACATACTTCCATTTTTATACATATAGAAGATAAATTTAAATACATATAATAAAGTAGTAATAAAATAAAAAATAATAATATATATATATATATATATATATATATATATATATAGAGAGAGAGAGAGAGAGAGAGAGAGAGAGAGAGAGAGAGAGAGAGAGAGAGAGAGAGAGAGAGAGAGAGAGAGAGAGAGAGAGAGAGAGAGAGAGAGAGAGAGAGAGAGAGAGAGAGAGAGAGAGAGAGAGAGAGAGAGAGAGAGAGAGAGAGAGAGAGAGAGAGAGAGAGAGAGAGAGAGATATATATATATATATATATATATATATATATATATATATATATATATATATATATATATATATATATATATATATATATATATATATATATATATATATATATATATATATATATATATATAGAGAGAGAGAGAGAGAGAGAGAGAGAGAGAGAGAGAGAGAGAGAGAGAGAGAGAGAGAGAGAGAGAGAGAGAGAGATTATTTATTTTATTACTACTTTATTATATGTATTTAAATTTATCTTCTATATGTATAAAAATGGAAGTATGTATATATGTTCATTATGGACTTCGAAACCGCTCAACCGATTTTGGTCGGGAAATGTTGTGTCAATATTCAAAATAGTCCCGTGGTTGACGTGAAGTTTCGTGGCGATTGGATAAAAAGAAAATTTTGTTTCTAGATTTTTCTAATTTTAATAGAGTTGAAGGTAGTGTAAAGAAGCATGTGGATGGTGTGGAAGGAGGAAGGAGGAAGGATAGACAGATGGATGGAGTGGCAGGGGAAAGTGGAGGGCCGCGTACAAAGTCGCGGGGTGCATCTAGTTCTGTATATACTTAATGGGATAGCCGATGCTTCCTTCGCTATGTTACATACATTTTGAGAGCTCAACTAAGCCAATGTACACTGTTAGAAGTATTTTTTGTACAATGTATAAAATAACATTAAACACAGATCTTTTAAAAAAAAATTTATTCATATATTACGTCGAAAAATTCAGTTGTAAAATATTTTGAAACGGTTTTCATATTTTCATATAAAATATGAGGGCCCGTACTTTTTTCTAGTCATGGGAACGGATTTTCTCTCCAAGGCCCTGTGACTAAGAGTCTTTTCAAACTACAATATTTTATATTTAAATAAACAAAATATGGAAAGTGTGACCACTGTATTTGGCACCATTGAACAAGCATATTAGAGGAACGCAGATTAGAAGAAACAATGAAAAATATAACGAATTTGTAAGTGAAAGATAAGAGATTTTTATTATTTTCATAGTTTTTTCCTTTTTTGCATAATAAATATTTTTAGTTTTTAGAGTTAAATGTAAACGTTTGCTGTCTTCGTTATAATTGTCATAACGGTCATGTTGTTCTTTTATTATTTTATTAATTTTAAATGTGCTTAAAAGGTATCTAATTATAATAGTAATAATAAAAAAAAAAAAATTATATTATTAAAAATAATAATAATAATAACAGTAATAATTATAATTAAAATAGTAATAATAATAATAATAATTATAATTAAAATAATAATAATAAACATAATAATTATTGTAATTTTTAAACACACAAAATTAAAATAAACAATAACAACACTTAAAAAATTAAAATAAAAGTAAGAATAAATGAAAAAGAGAACTGGTATGTTTTTATAACAAAATTTTTTTTTAGTTTTTTAATCTTCTTATTTTTGTTTTTATATTTTAACAAGAAACGAATATATTATTGTTTTTTGCTTTTTGAGCAAAACTTTCTTCTTTATTGCTTATTAAATTTATTCTATTATTCCGTTATTATTATTATTATAGTTTTTGTTTTTAATAAATTATCTCTTTCTCATAGCTACGTGTATTTTTATATTTTTGTTACGATTTGTTTTAAAGCATTTTAATTTTTGAATTTTTTATTAAGGATTTTATTACTTCCTACCTTATTTAGTTTCTTGTTTTTCTTTTTTTTTTGTGTTTGTGTTATACGCAGAAATGGAATGTGATTTTTTATTAGATGATTTTTGTTTTTAATAATTTCTATTTTTATTTTTTGCTTTCAGTATTTCATTAAAGTTTTGTTAAAATTGGATTAGATTTTGTATACCCTGCACTTTTCCGTGTTTATATTCAGTTTACGGTTAATGGTCAAATTATATGACAGGATTTATATGTCTAGTTATATCAGAGTACGAAAGCAATTTTCCTTTAGTCTACATTTAGTAAAGGGTAGAGAGACCAAACCTTGCATGGATTCATATAAGATATACTAGTGATATCTAAATTGTATGCTCTTTCTCCATGTTTCCGCAGTGTGGATAACTTCAATAAACTACCAAAATATTAAAACTACCCTTTTTCGTAACGTAAGCAGTACTCAAATTTCTTTAAAACATTTTGAACGGACTAATGCAGAGATGGGCTCGGGTGCTCGCCGTGGCAAAACAACAAAGCTGCCCAGCCATAGCCCCAAAAGGACGAAAATCTTCAGGTTTTTATACACACATAATAACGAAATCTTGCCGAAGTCGGCTGCTTGATGCTAAAGTGAAACAATAATTCTAATTAGTTACGTTGCGTTGTCATTGTGAATTTGACACACTGTACAAATTATGAGTCTGTCATCACTTAGCGTGGCGCGACTTTGCTGTTGAAATGTTGCATAAAATATTGCACAGTGTGACGCGCGCACACACACACACAGTTACACTTTGGCTTGCTCTACATTTGAATCCGATCTGATGAGAAAGTATATAAAGAAAAATTGATATCACTTTGGCTAAATTCTTTTTGCCCGTCCGTCTCTGGACTACAACATTTTACCTAGTCAATTGTATTCGGAATAATGAGTGTAAAATTATTTAAAAATTTTATCAGTGTGAAACTTTTGCTACTTCTTATTGTTTTTCCAATTTACTAGTATACCAAAATTTTGTTTATGACTCCAATTATGTTGTAGCACAGTTTCAAATACATACAATGAAGCTATTTGTATCTACATGCGATACACTTTCATTTTGTGAAAGACTAATATTATGTTAAATTAATATAAACCACCAAATCTTATTTAAAAGAAATTTTGTAAGGAAGCTTTTTTTGAATGTTGTCAGAATTCCCTTCTTAACTTTGGTTTTAGACAAATATTTCTTTTCACAATTAGCCAATGAATGTTAGTCCATGTTCCGCATGTGATGTATTTACATATATAGATTCAGCGGCTCCGCCAAGGCTAACATAGTATAATAGTTCTTGTTTTGTGGTTGTTCTCTCTCTTTTGTGTTTCTCTTCTCTTTTGAAGGTTTTGCTTCTAACATCTACAGACGTACTCCGATTTGCATGTAAGCAAAGGATGTATTGTCAATTTGAATACCACTTCTACCGCTTTATAAACACATTTATATCTCATTATTCAACTGTGCAGGGTATTTTATAGTCGACTGCATTGACTCTAACTTATATGTATACTATTTTTTTTTTTTTGTTTGTTTTTATATTCGCGTAGATTTGTTTTCAAGTTACTTTTTATTAAAGGTATACTATGTGTATATTTCACTACAAATATTATTGCCAGTTTCGATAAGAAAATATTTATAAGACATTTTGTTTTTTCTTTTTTGCTCTTGTTGCGATTATTATTGTATGTATATCCAATTTATATGAGTGGGAATTTGGAAAATTGTAAAATTCTGAATGAAATTAATAAAATAATGGTATTGTATAACACGTGTGTACTTTAGAAAAGTTCAGATAAAATATGCACAGTGTTTCAGGAGCATGTTTTCGCATTCAAAGTGTATCTACTGGTTTAGGCTTTTTCATAGAATTTATGCTTATAGCATATATTGTGCATATATATACAATAATATAATTCAAATAATAAAGAAAGTCTGCTACTACATTCGCTGTCTCCGAATGTATTAAAGTTGAATGTGTGAGGAATAATAAAAGTTTTTATTCAAAATATTTTTAATGTATTCTTTTTTGTGTGATAATATTTTCTCTTGTGCTTGTTTGCATGGAAATGTATCATGATGAATGAATCTCAAATTAATAATACTTATAGACTTGAGCAGGTTTTTCTTTTCGACGCCTCTTCAAACAATCGATTTCCGCAAAAGACAAATAAAGAAAATGATATATTTATATACAATAACTAGCAGAGTTATAACCGGCATTGCCTGGGGTTGAATTTTCCATAAGCAAATCGAGTTTCAATTAGGGTCGTTTGCAGAAATGGAAAGTTCTTTGGCCATTCTCTTTGGAGCAGTCAAATTACGATTATTTTGCAAACGGCTAAAGCAGCTTACAAACGTTCGTTAGCACACGTATTCCCTGGGTAAGCCATAGAATCTCCGCGATGATCAAATTGTGCGAAGGCAACAACTCCCCTTAATTAGTGGTTGGTGCGCAGGGTTTGAGTTCCCGTCACCGCAATATAAAATTTCACCAGTGAAGACACACAGGATACAATTTGCCATTTATGATGAACCCCGAAAACAAAAACAAAAATAAATAAAATAATCGAGTTTGAAGACAATCGGACAATCGAAAACAACATAACTCTTTCCCCCTTTTGGTGAAATTTTCAAAAAATCGGCCAAACACCTCTTCAATTATTTGTTTTGTAGACTAAACAAACCGAGTTTTACAAATATCGTATAAAAAAACTTTCCCTCGAATAACCTTTGACCCGTCTTTTTCAGGATTTTTCGTATGCCTTTTCCCAAAATCCCGCCTTAGTGTGCATGTTTACCATAAACAGAAGCTATTGTTTGAAGCTACTACTCTAGCATCGGCCGTTACGGCAGTGCGTAAACATAAACGAATCGAGTTTGAATAATTATCTCTTGTGTAGACTATATACATACAAAACGCGTTTAAAGTTTATACATACACACAGAAAAAAAAAATCGAGCTAAAATCAAGATTATACGTCGACAAATATGATTTTGCACATTGAAAGTAGGATAATCTCGCAAAATCTATATATATATATATATACTATATATTAAAAATCTTGATTTCAAAGAGAAAACTTAAATAGCTTGAATCAAGACAGAAAAAAAAACTTATTTTGTTTACATTCTTAATATGAGCCCAATAATCTTTAATCAAGATAAAAAATCTTGTTTTAAACTGACCTCGATATTCTTGAATCAAACCAAAACAAATCCTCTTTTAAAGATGACTCCGATATTGTTAAATAAGATTATAGTGATCTTCTTTTTAGCATGACCCCAAACATGTTTAAATCAGCCCCTAATATTCTTCTTTTGGAGATAACCCCAATATTCTTGGTTTTTTTTTTTTGTTATATTTTTTTATTCTGCTCCAAATTGACATGAATTCTCTTATTATGATTACGGACTTGTTGTGATAAGTGCGAACTATAACTACCCCGTACGACTGACTGAGCTGGCTCGAGAATGCCTGCGACATGTCACGCCTACCACCGCTTATTCAGCAAACCATTCGTAGTTAACTCTGTTTAAAAATTTTTTGAGTGGCAGTAGTATAGATAGATGCAGTTCGTCTACTTTCTCTTGGTCGCAACTAATTGACTAATCAGAGCTTGATGTTGAAATTGAAATTTGTGCATTGATGGCAGCTCCTTCAATCTGCGTTTGTTTCTATATTTAGAAAATAACTTGCCGCTCGGAGTGTTTTTTCCCTTTCTGATTTTATTGATTTAATATTCTTCTTTTTTTTTACCAGACTGACTGATCTTAACATATGAGATGTTCACATATAGTGTGAATAGTAAACACTCTTTTCACAAAGGAGGCGTCAGAGATCCACAAAGTGCACTTTAAATATTCTTTGTCAGCTCGTTAAGAAGTGTCAGTCTAGTCTGTCTGTCTGTCTGTCTGTCTGTCTGTCTGTCTGTGAGTACTGTACCTTGTCTTTCAGTTTTAATTCAATCTTACTGAAAATCGGTATTTAGACTCTCTTGGGCTGGCATTCGTTCAGTATCACGCGCTCTTTTAAGTGTAACTCATATACAAATCCAAATCCAATTTTTAAGTTTTTGTACTAAAAACTTTTTTATTACAGTCAATATTAATTTGAAATGCAAGATGGATGTTTGTATGAACCTGTGCATAACTACAAAGGGAAAGTCTTAAAGTTTTGTGAAATTCGCAAGTAAATCTTTGCTATTTGATGAGCTAAACACTTAAAACACGCAATGAAATGTTTAGGGGCATCTGAAAAGTATTTTAGCTTTGCTTGTACCAAAGTTAACGTTTTATCTTATTTTCGCTTATAGAGATTTGGACAGATACAATGATTCTTAAACTATACCTAGCTCATATACAAGTACAGCTCGCCTCAGACATCTATTGCATAGAGAATCAGTAACAGCCTATTATATGCTACCTTACACATATCATTCTCAGATATGACGTTTATATTGTAGGTATACGTATTACTTTACCTCTATGATAAGGAACACTGTTGCATTTTAGAACTTCCTTATTAAAAGGCGATGGATTATAATTTTGTATATATATTTTCTAATGATTTTATACGCAGTTTACAGCTTGCAGACTGTATTGACATGACGATTGGCTTTTTGGTTCCAAAACTATGACAGCAATAGAACTCTGACTTGATTTAACGTCTGTAGAACACGTGCTTATTTGCCGTGATATTGAACAAAAACAGAAACCTCTTTAAATAGTTTTAAATTTGAAAAATTCTTTCATCACACTGTGCTATACTATGTACATAAGAGAATGCATCATCTACCACCGATATACATATTTGTATTCATTTATACATATAATTTTTGAAATATTCTATTGAATTATACAAAGTGGATTTTCTTTTATTTACTTCTTTTCTCCAAATAATATATTTTCTTCTTTGTTTTTGTTATACATAATTAAGTTTGAAATTATTTTTTTTGTTTCATATTTTTATATATACTCTAATTAGTTTTAAGTATATAAAAGTTTTTTTTCTTGTAGTGATTTGTTCTCTACAAACATTTTCTGAAATGATGTGTAGTAGTACTCTTTAGTATTGTACACATTCAAGTACATGCATACTAAGTTGTTGTTCTTGTTAGAAGTTATAAAAAAAAAACCTCGTTTAAATTTAGTTTTGGCTGAGTTTTTATTTTGCTGCATTTTAATTAGGATCTATTAGAGAGTTGCTGCTTTCCTATTTGGAATTGAATGCAATTTTTCGGTCAATACTTATAATCCATATTTAGTACTTTCATTTATTAGATAAGAGTTTATATTTATATAAAAAAAAAATATATATATATATATATTGCAAAATTTTACCACTATTTGCCTAATTATGTATGTAATAAATCTTTGTTATGGTGTAGAATTTTGAACATAGAGATGTGTTACACTCTTTACACACAGTGTAAATATTTTAATAGTATAATATTATCTTGAAATTTGTATTATAATATACGGAAAACCAAGTCGAAAACTAAGTGAAATAAATATGGTTCTTGTTTAGCTCGACACGAGCAGTAAATTGTTTCTACGACATAATTTTAAAACACGGTATTGATACTACATTTGCTTTATAAATAGCGCCCACTTTAAGGAATAACTCTTAGTATATGTGAGGTTTCAATACGAAACTGAGCCTACTTTGTATAAAGATACATTGTAGAATTGTCGGAATGTGCCCTATTTGAGTACTCGAAATGTTTGCCCGTATTAGCGCTAAACCTGTTTTTTTGATTTTTAAGATAACTTGAGTTAGAACCTCTGTATTGGAAGTTAGAGACTCTGAATTGGAAGTAAAGCGCTCATTTTGTATATAATAAGAAGTCCCGCGCGACAAGAAGTCCCACAAAAAAGCGACAATACAAATGGTCACGGAGACGCACACATCGCCCTGCCTTTAGTACTGATAAAAAAAAATATTTGCAATGAGCGGAGATTTCTTCTGACTGTTACATACGTTGGCAGAGTTTGAATACATATACCCTTTGTATAGTGGTCATAATAATAGTATTTCAGTACTTACGACACGAAATAGGATCATAAGATTTGTTGATTTTCATTGAAAATAAGAATTTTATTGGAAATTGTAGCTTATATCGATAAGATAAATCAGTTGATATCAAAGATATTCGCTGTATTTTAGAAATTCAATGGGATAATGAAGAGTGTCCTCGATATCAAGAACTGTATCAATGGAAATATCTGCATCAGTTAAGTAGAAACGATCGTCCGAGTTAAAATATTTTATAATCAATTCGAATAGGGCCATTCTCATTTTCAATTTTACCTTCATCAATACTAAGTAGATTGTAAAATGTTCGGCAAAGTATTCAAGCGGCTATTTCAATTGAGTGCAAGAGCACAAAAACTGTTTAGTTCCTTTGCAACATTTGTTTGAGCTTGTGTTGTGAATAAAATTAGTTTAGGTTTGAGTTATAATATTAAATAGATATTTCAAGGAGCACTTTAAGTGCTTACAGATGAATCTCCACCATGACATTCTTAGCAGAAAATTTACGGAAGAAGGACGAGATGTAGTCCACAAGCAGGAGCCTTGGATCAACAAAGGTGTCATAATTGAGTCTAACCGAATGATGGTAAGGTTATTTACGCCAGAAACGGTAAAAAACAAGCGACAAACTAATCTTCCTATTTCGAAAAAAATTTCGGTTGAAAATATCCACAGCGAAAGGCAAACAAAGGGGATTATCGCTTCGGCAAAGTTGCCAGGTAACGTTGATGAAGTATCGACGATCTTACTGATCTAAAAGAGCTACGTGAAATAACTAGTACGGGAGTATTGCAAACCGCATGGACGCAATCCTGCTACGGAAAGGCATAACAATGGATCATTCTAACGTTCTTGAGAAAGAATAACGTGGACTACACTACGATGCTGGGAGAAACGAGTCAATTTTTTCCGGAAACTCACTTCCCGGACAATGTGCCCCGTTTGGACTTCCCTTTCGATGAACCCAACATGTAGAGAATCCTGCAGATCTATAAGCCTTAACTCTTTTCATCTCAAAGCAATTGAGAAAATCTTTGATCTTTTGTATTCACATAAGGAAGACATATCTTAGAGCCAATTCACTTAGCAGATTTCAATTTGCCTACCAAGCGTGTTTAGAAACTGTGATACACAACTTTACTACAGTCATTAAGAAAGCGTTCTATGTACGTTTATAGACATATCAGAAGCTTTTGACAATACGTCATATGAGGCCTACTTTCAGAGCTTATCAATCGAGGTTTCAGCACTCAGGCTTATGCTGAAGACCATAAAAGCCGCACCATCGGATGGGACGAGCAAACGCTTTGTAACGCCCTATATGTATTAATTGGACGGTGCAAAAGACCTGGTCCCTTTACTAAAAAAACCAGGTTAATCTTTGACCAAATGCGAATTGGAAATCCGCAAATGAAAAATGTCATTTGTGGGCGAAATTGCAAAAAAAAAAACATATAATGATCATTTAATACAATTCTTCGATCCATACGCTTCTTTAACTTGCTGATCTAAGATTGAACCACGCAAACCAGTCAATGATTTAAGCAAGTGAGTGTGGACATCAAGTGGACCTTTAAACTGTACTACCACCACTTAGTTGGAAAATGGAGCAACAAAAGCCGGAGTCCTTGGACCTATATTTCAAAAGACAGTGCCGATGGGGTTCTTTACAAACATTTCCAAGAAGAAGTTCATGCTAGAGAAATATGTGCAAAATAATGTCTACGGATGAAGATTAATGGAGCACATATAAACTGAGATTATGTTCAGTATGATTGTAAAGTTGATCTTGAGGCATTTTACTAGCTTAGATTGAGCTAGTAAAAAAATGATCTGACCTCATTATTTAATCGGGCAATAATAACACACTTGTGCTACATTGGGTGCCAGGTCATGGGGGTTATTAGAGTAACGAGCGTACGGATTGTTTAGCCAAGCGAGGAGCCCTTAGAAAACGAATAGGTTCGGAACGTCTAGCAAAAGTACTCAAAGATGTCTATTGGATGCCACTGGTCAAACAGTAAACGACAAAGACAGGCAAATAGTGTTTCTTATCTCAGCAAGAGGCAGGTCAAAATGCCTCATCTCTTCTTCAACAGCTTAAGAAGTTGATATAGCCATGTCCGCCTGCCTGACTGTTCGTCTGTAGGTCTGTTCGTCTGTTCGTCTGTCTGATATCCAGCTAATATCCGCTACTGAAATATGTTATGATGCTAGCAAATATATTTTCCATATGCATGTGCTACATTCACTGTAAAGTGTGGCTACCATAAAAACACGCCGTGCAGTTTTACGTTTGTTTTTTTTTTTCAACAAAAAACTTTTTGATATTTAAATTTTTTTTTTCTATATTGATCAGACCATTATAGTACAAATGCCTACACACAATCAGCTACAAGCTGGTATGAAGAGTGCTTAAGCTTCGAATAAACCGAAGTTAATGTTTGTGCGTGTGCGTGTGCGTGTGCTTTTTATAACATAACATTTAATAAAAGCAAAATTATACGAGCTTTTCACCGTCTAACAAACATGTTTTACATTTCAATATTCTGGCTGAATTTTTGAAAAACAATGTTGCCTGCACAATTTTGCATATAAAAGCAAACAAACATTCTCAACTTTCTAAAAGAATGCTACCATTCGCCTCCGACGAATTTTGTAGCTTTTTCGATAAATTTAGACATTTGCTATCGATATCATTGCCACAAACATTTGAATTTAGCAATCATTTTATCGCATTTTGAATCGAACTTGTGTGTCAAACGCGCTTGCCGATTTTGCTCTCTTCTGGCTAATAATAAAGCGCGCATAATTTTCGTAATTCATAAAGAAACACACAATGCAAACAAAACAGATGTTTTATTTTAAGCGAACGTCATTTTGCCACTCACTTGTTAACGATAATAAGCATTTGTGCAATGAACTAGTAAAATGGCGAAATATTGAGAATGTTGCAAGCATTGAAAAGGTCATACTTTTAAACTAAACTAAACTAAACTAAACTAAACTCAAAAAAAAAAAAAAAAAAAAAAAGAATTTGAGCAACATTAACTCTACGCTACCGTGTGTTGTTTTGAAAATAATTCATCTCAGTATTGACTCAGTTCTTGCTGTGTGTGTGTTGTGTTTTTATGTCCTTTATATATTGTACGAGCATATAAACAAGTTTTGTTATGATATTTTAAGGACGGAATTAACTATTAAAGAAAAACACTGAATAAATTAAAAAAAAAAAAAATTTAAAAAAATAACAATTATCGAAGGCAAAGCAAGTTTCAATCGCATTCGCATTGGTTTTTTTTTTTTGTTTTTTTTTTTTATTTTTTTTGTTCGTTTTTTATTTGTTTTTTTTTTGTTTTGTTTTGTTTGTTTTGTGGTTTACGGTAAATAATTTTTCTTTATCTCTTTCTTAACTTTCAATTTATTATTAAGGCAAACGCAAACGCTTTAATTGCAATATTTCACTTTTGTTTTTAATCAACTTTTTGTTGTTTTATATTTTGTTTTTGTTTTATATTTTGTTTTTGTTTTTGTTTTGTTTTTGTTTTTATTTGTTTTTAACTATCATTGGTTTACTTAGTTAGTTTTTAACTACAAAATGCTTGTACACTTTATGTTGTGTATCTATAATCGTTTAAATTCTTGCTAAACTAGCCTAAATCAGATTTAACTAAGAGTTCAGTTGATGCTTTTTTTTATTTATTTATTTAATTTTTAATTATTTTTTATGATAATTCTTTTTTAATTTAACTTGAGAGTTGTTTTTGTTGTTAGTTTTTATATATTTGCTTTTGTTTATTAGTTGTTTTAATTGTATTGATAATGTAACTAAATGATTTTCGTATATATATATCGTAGTTTTTTTTATTTTTTTTTTAATATTTTTTTTTCTTTATATGAAATCACAGTCCGTATGTGAGAAAGACTTTATGTACTCAAATTTGTTTGTATTTGTTGTGAGTGTGTGTGTGTGTGTGTGTGTCTGTGTTTGTGTTGTGTAAATAAATTAATTACTTTATATATTCATGTATAATTGTTTTTTTATTTTTTAAATTTATATATGTATATACTGTAGTAAAAATTTATTTTTTATTAATATCATTTATTTTTGGTTTTTTTGCTGAGTTAAAAAATTGCATTTAATTGTTACTATATTTGATAATATGCATGGTTTTTTTAATTTTTTTTTTTTTTTGTGTAATAAATATTAAATTTGTTCATATTGCATTAAAAATGTCTAGATGTGTTTGTGTGTTGTATGTATGTATGCAGCAATGTATGCAGTAGTATTAATTTTTTATTTTAATTTTTTATTCTTTTCTTTTTTTTTTTTTGTATATAGTTTATTAACATTGAAAAAGGCATTTCGCACAATATCGCGTTAAAAAAAAAAAAATTCCATTACTTGAATATTTATTTGGTTTTAATTATTTATTTGTTAGTTTAGTTTAAATTTATTATTATAAATTATATTTCTTTTTTTTTAATTTTTATATAACTTATGCTAATATAATAATATTTGATTTAATGTCGTTTTTATATTTTAAATGTATATTTATTTATATATAATTATTGCATTTTCTTTTTAATTATTCAGTTTTTGTTTTGTTTTTGTTTTGTTTTCTTTTACATTATTATTATTTTTTAAAGTGCTTGATATGAGCGTTTACATAATTTGTATGTGTGTGTATGTGTTTTCAGTGTGTGTGTGTGTGTGTGTGTGCGTGTTCAGTTGTTATGCAGAAACGGGCGAAAGAGAAAGAGCGAGTTGTTAAATGGTGTCAAACGGAAATAGAAGCAAAGCAATTAAGAAAAAGAACGCCATAGAAAGAACGTCGAGCATTTTCAAGCACATTAGTACAAGATTAAAAAACAATATATATATATATATATATATATATATATATATATATATATATATGTCTCAGTTTGTGCGCCGGATTTGATTTTTAAATTAAAAACTTTATTTTTTTTTAAATTTATGTAACTTTTATTGAAAACATAAAGTAGACATCATGAAGTTATGTATGGAATAACACATCGAGGAAATGGCCGCCACGGCTTTGCTGGCATATTCGCTCTTTTTCCTGATATTTTCCATAACCGTTTTGCATAAATGTTGCGGTATTTCATTGATGCAGCGTGTAATTTCTGCTTTCAATGCTTGACGTGTCGTGGGCTTATTCACATAAACCAGTGACTTTTAAAAACCGCCAAGAAAAAAGCCGAGAGGCGTCAGATCACATGATTTAGTAATTGAATTGTTTCTCGTGCTGTATGGCATGTGGCACCGTCTTGGCATGTGGCACTACATGTCCTCAACATCAATATCTTCAAGTTTCGGCCAAAAAAAAAAAAAAAACTGTTGAACATTTCACGTTAACGAACACCATTCACTGTTTGTGTTTGACCTACCTCATTTTCGTAGAAAAATGGACCGATGATGCCTCCAGCCCAAAATCCACACCAAACAGTAGCACGCTGGGGAGGCATTTGTTTCTCATAAATCACTCGTGGATTTTCTGAGCCCCAAATGCGAAAGTTTTGCTTGTTAACGAAGCCATTGAGATGAAAATGATCCTCGTCACTAAAGATGATTTTGTATGCAAAACGTATGCAAAACGGTTATGAAAAATTTCACGAAAAGAGCGCGTGTATGCCAGCAAAGCCGAGGCGGCCATTTCCTCGATGTGTTATTCCATACATAACTTCATGATGTCTACTTTATGTTTTCAATAAAAGTTACATAAATTTAAAAAAAAATAAAGTTTTTAATTTAAAAATCAAATCCGGCGCTCTAACTGAGACTATATATATATATATATATATATATATATATATATATATATATATATATATATATATATATATATATATATATATATATATATATATATATATATATATATATATATATATATATATATATATATATATATATATATATATATATATATATATATATATATATATATATATATATATATATATATATATATATATATGTCTCTATGTATGTATGTATGTATGTATGTCTCTATATATATATATATATCGAGTATGAGCTCACTCACTCACTCACTCATCATATATATATATATATATCATCTCATATATATATATATATATATATATATATATATATATATATATATATATATATATATATATATATATATATATATATATATATATATATATATATATATATATATTTTTTTTTTTATCGAATATAAGAATTTCAAAAAAATTCCGGTACTTTTTTTTTGTGGTTTTTTTATAATTTTGTTTTCTTTTTTTGTTTTTTTGCTTGTTTTTTTTTTTTTTTTTTTTGTGTATACGATTTATTGTATTTAATTTCATTTTAAATTTCTTATGTGTAGAGTTAGAATTAATTTTTATATTTATCAAAAAAAAAAAAGATATTTTACTTATTAAATTCATAAGCGCCACTTTTATTCTTCCAAATATTTTGTTTTTGTTTTTGGTTTTTTTTTTGTTTTAATATGTTTTTTTTTTAATAAATTTTTTTTTTTTTTTTTTTTTTTTCGTTTTTTGGTTTTTCGTTATATGTATAAGTAAATTTTGTTGTTCGATTCTTAAACAAATATTGCTCTGATCTGACTCGTCATCGTCAATAATAACAACGCTTGCTTCATGTTGCAGCTTACTTAAACTTAGAATGCCATGCTGGTACGTCGTCCGCCCAAGCCGGCGCCCCCACCTGGACCACCAGCACCGCCGCCACGCATGCCACCGCCACGTGTCAAACCACTGTGCGAAGCGCTACGTCCCATGCGCGCTTCACTGCCGCGGCGTTCTCGCGCTCGACGCAGCAGATCGGATGTACTTGGTCGACGACTATCGGTAGTGCTTGAGGTGCCGCTACGCTTACATGCCGCAATGTCTGAGGTTGAGGAGCGTCGTATGTTGCCAGAGCTGCTGCTAGTTGCTGCACCAGTGCCGCCACGTTGATGGCTGCCCGGACTAAGACCGCTGCCGCCGCCAACGCTGCTGCTGCCGCCAGTGTACGGCGAGAGAAAATAGGGCGATGGAGAGCTGGCCTGTGAGCGTGATGTTATATCGTATCGGCCAATGTGCAGCAGCTGTGAACTTGAACGATTATCGTCATGCGAACTGTTGCGACGTGATGAGTACGGCGACTGCGGATAATCAAGCAAAAGATTCTCAGCTTCTTCGGCATCAACAGAATCAATCTTCAGATATGGCGGCGTGCGATTATAAATGGCAGTCGGCTGGCTTATATTGATTCTCGGTGTATCGATAATGCCACCGCCACCGCCAACGCCAACGCCAACGCCAACGCTGATGTCACCAACAACGCCATCAGCAACGCCGCCTCTGGTTCCGTTGCCGTTGGCGGCGCCCGAGCACGAGCCCGAACCACCACCGACTGTGCCGCTACCGACGCCGCCAAGCGAAGAGGAACGTGATTGTGATGCTGAACGCTGACCGCTCCGTAATCCTGTGTACAGCGATTTAATGTGAAAATCAAATGATTTGAAGTTGAGTAGCGAGCGGCGTTTTTGCGTTTTCTGCGACGATTGTTGCTGTTGTTGCTGTTGTTGATTATCTGGCAGTTCTGGCAACTCGGCTATGTTATTATTTATGGCAATCGCTGTTGCTGCTGTAGCTGATGTTGGTTGCAATAAATGTGGCAGCAGTGGTTGGGGCAGCATTTGTTGCTGAAAGCCATCAATAATTATACTGTTTATTGCTGTTGCTGTTGCTGTTGTTGTTGCTGTTGATGGAGTGCTCAGACAAGTATTGTTGTTGTTGCTACCGATGACACCATTACCGCCGACAACACCATTGGCATTGGTATTATTGTTCAAAGAATCGATTTGTATAATTGTTGATGTTTCGTTTGTTGCACTATCTAAGCCTCTTCTTGCTATTGTTGCTTTTGGTAATATATTAGAGTAGCATGTTGGTGTTGTTGTTGTTGTATTAATATATAAATTTATATTTGTTGTCGCAGCTGTTGTTGGATTTCTATTATAAACGATGTGTTCATGTAGCTGTTGTTGTTCAAATTGTTGCTGCAATTTTTGTTGCTGTTGTTGCTGGTGTTGCTGGTATTGTTGTTGTTGTTGTTGTTGCAGCTGCAGTTCGTGTTTGCTTATTGTTGTCGTCATAGTCGTATTACTTAGGCTAGTTTTACTACTAATCACTTTCAAAAATTTATTATCATTATCTAAGGACTCCTTTCGTCACTGAATAACACAGAAACCCTGCTTTGCCGCATCCTTTGCCTCGGCCTCATCAATGAATGCCTCCTCCTCGTTCTTTGGCGAGTCAGCCCCACAGGGACCGCCGCCACTCAGGCTTAGCGGACCCTGCGGGCATGCTGATTGTCACCGAAGCGCCAGTGTTGATATCATTGGCGGTCGCACCGGTTTATTCTCGAGTATGCGTTCCAATTCTAGCATGACGCTCGTTGAGAGACGTGGCAGTAACTGTGATCATAGAACATAGTATGCGAGTATAAGGACATTGTTGGTTTTGGCGAGCAGCATCAAGTGCTATACAGTAGACAAAACTCACCTGCAGCGATTGCAAGCTCTGGTGCAGCTGCTCCGCAGAGGTAGCACCAAGTAGCAGGCACTGCACTGCTTCATGCTTCAGTGACCAGGCGATCGATAGCTGTGTCGGACTGCAGCCCAATTTTTCAGCAAGCGCTGCCAGATCGCGCAGCCGATCGCAGTGACGACGACCCTCTTCGATACGATCCTTGCCCCAGCTGCCCTGCGGCGAAAGTGCAGCCTGGTGGTGAGTAAAGATAAGAATTTTGAATAGATTATTGGTATGTTTAGAAAGTTTGCCACAACAGTTTATATACAACAGGTTTTCTTATCATTACCGATTTTAAATAAATTTTGCATATTTTCTTAATAATTTGCCTAAAATATTGAATTTTCGCACATACTCCTTATATTTAACTCACTAAATTCTATTTACTTTTATTAAAACTATTAAATATTTTTATAACCAGTATCCAAGGGGACAAGTTTGTGCGAAAGTACGTAACAGGCAGAAGGAGGGGAGGTAGACCCCATAAAGTATATATATTCTTGATCAGCATCGGTAACCAGGGAATAAAACCGAAACCGGAACCGTTAACCGTATTTAACCGGAACCAAAACATTTGTACCGGTATAGTTTCGGTTCTCATTTTTATTTATTTTTTTTTTTCTAAGAAAAATATTTGCTCGTGCATAATGTTCAAAGGAAATAAAAAACAGCTGATATTATATACCGACAATATTGTGTAGTAGGAAAAATTGCGCAGTTTTTCCAAAGCTACATATTTTAACTGCCAGAAGCCTTATGAAAAAGCTTCGTGCGCCATCCATAAGCTGCGTAATGCTAGACAAAAAGTTAAAAAAAGATACCAATTGATTCTAATTCTCGTTAGAGCTCAACCTGTGTGATGCTGGAGTATCGGCTGGAGAAGAACGTGCATCACTTCGGCGCCAACATTGCGGTAGCGACTACTGATATTTTTATAGAAAGAAAAGTCTGGGATACAATTAATTAAATTGTTAGCGTTCTCGAACCAACTAAAATTGTAACGACTAAACTTCAATTTGTTGAAATTTAGTTTTGGGCGATTTTAACGCTATTTGGCTTCATTGTAAAATTCAAATTCGTAAAAAAGCCACTGCTTTAACTAAATCTTAAGTCTCTGAATTTGAAAAACGTGAGTCTACTTTATTCGAGAATAGTGCCTTTTTATGTTCGAATATTTTTAGACCTCCGATATAATGTAAAGCTGATTTCTGAACAGGAAAGCATTTGTATAGTTGCTTTGACACAGATTTATATTCCAGAGTTTTATCAGTTGCTGAAAAAGTGCAACAACTTGAAAATAGTAGTGCTAGCTCAAGTAATTTATCTGGAATTGGAGACGAACTTGATGCATACATGGATTTGTTTAAACAACAGGGAAGACGTACTGAAATGGTTGCAAGAAAATTCCACAAATTTTCCAGAACTATACGAATTGTCAAAAGTTACTCTCGCAGTTCCAACAACACAAGTAAGCGTGTTTTCAAAAGTCAAGTTTATTCTGAATATGTTTAGGAATTGGCTAGACGCAAAAGCTCTGAATGCTTTTAAGATGTAATTACAATTAAACAAGAAAAAACGTAGAACCGAAGTTTCAATGCTCTTCACACGCATTAAACATATTACTGCCTAGACCGTTGGGCTTTGAGGCGAGACACGCCTATTAATACAATATATGTTGTTTCTGGCCTTTCAATCCTGAAAGACAGGATTTTAGAAGTAAATCTTAAGCTTATCCCGAAACTTTGCGGTAGATCAAACCAACTTCTGCACAAATTATTTGTTAACGCTGTAAATGGAAAGAGAGTTTACAAAGTCCTCTCTGTAGTTCGCCGATGCGTAATATTCTGTAAGGAGTTGAATATTACACTTCCAGCTCTATCTACGAGTTCTCTCTGCCGGCCTCCTTGGCTTCTTCAGGGAACAACATTTAACTTGGCGCTTCATCAGTTCAAAAAAGAAATCTCAAGCAGTGAAATGTACCAACAGAGATTCCTAGAAGAACAAGCGAAATTGCAGAACCGGAAATGGCTGTTTACTGACGGATCCAAGTGCAACGGTAAGACCGCATTTGCGGTAGTCGACTCCAGCAACAACATAATATCTAACGGGCTACTTCCCGAATATTGCTACGTATTTACGGCCGAAGCTATTGGCATCCTAAAGGCTTGCTCATTTGCACAAGCCAATAAAGGTAAATTTGTCATCTGTAGTGACAGCCTGTCGACTATCACAGCAGTTATGAACTTGAATTGCTATAACAACATTATTTGCCGGATACGAAACCTGTGCATCCAAAACGGTAATAAAATAATATTGTTTTGGGTACCCAGCCACCAAGGCATCAATGGGAATGAAAACGCGGACAATGCAGCACGTAACGCTCTATCTTACCCTCTAATCTCCTTTGACCCCCTTGATGGCAAGGACTTAAGAAGGCATATCAGTAAACTTTCAACATCGATATAAAATCTTCAACCAAAACCGTGTTGGGATTAGGTTCTCAGCGAATACGCCAAAAAATAAGTGGACAATATTTGTTCGTTTACGCATTGGTCACACCCAGCTTACACACCTATGCTATGTTCCTGTGGTGCAGCGGTCACTGTCGACAACATTTTGGACTCATGTCAAAATTTGAAAAGATTTAGGGTAACTTTGTTTAACGTTAAACCAACTGAATTGTTAAAAGACCCCAATCAAGACAACATTAAGTCAACATTGAGTCGATTTAGTTATGTCTGTCTGTCCGACCGTCTGGATGTATGAGACAACAGATCTCAGGACCTTTAAGTGCTAGAGACTTCAAACTTGGACATTAAAATTCTCCTTAAACATATGCTGATGCCTATATTATATTAAAGTTTATGGATGCCACATCCACAACACCCACCACACAGATAATATGGGCATCACACATTCATGCTTTTTTATATACTTGTAGATAGATTTCTCGATTGCATTGGTGAAATTGTCCGCTCCGATTTTCACTTTTACAATTTGCTAATTTTAGCGCAAGTTTATCATCTTACCTTCGACTCTTACCTCAAAAACAAAACAAATTACCATATTAAGTGACATCAAACTCAACAAAAATGAAAAAATGGTTTAGTTAAGCTTTTAGTAAAATCGCAAATCGCAAAAGTAAGTGAAAATTGAAACAGGCCTATGTGTCCTTAATTGCGTTTATTAAGATTCAATGTCGTTGAAATATCATTCCAAAATATTGATAGTATGGTGGTTTCGCGTAGTCAGAATCAAATTTAAGCACAAATATAGAAGTGAGACGACATTGAAAATTGCATTTCGACTCCTATCTAGACCTTACATTTGTAATGGAGATATTTGCCATACGTATCTGATGTTAGAAATATTTTGTGAATGTTTGATTTAGGAAACATCTGAATCAAATTTTTATTAGTAAGTTTAAACTTTAATGAAGTTTTCGATATAAAAACCCGAAAGTCCGCTGTAGGTTTGCATAAGGTTATGCTTTATAGTATATATTGCAAGACTTCTGAAGAAGCATCCATATCGAGTTTTGACGAGTTTTGAGTTGATATTAACTTTAATAAATATGTTTTTCAAGCAAACGCCCAATAGTAGGCGGTGGATTTGTATGGCAGCTACCCCAAAATGTGTATATGGCACAACAACATGAATTCTTTATAAACTTGGGACTAAAGGAGGCTTAAATACAAGCTAATTCGATAAAATAAAAAAAAAAACGTTGAAGAAATCTATTAACATTTAACCGAGCCAACTGAATATTCTTTTCAAATACAATACTCACATTTCGATTGATCTCATCCTCCGTCCATGAATAGCTCTTAGTTTTGAATGAACCTTTTGGTAAAAAGAGCTTGTCACCGTTCTGGGTGTCGCTAAGCGCCATTGAGAGTGGACCCCAGGCCATGAGGCCAACGCCAATTTTGTTGTACATTTCGGGCAGATATAGTTCGCACTTCTCGCGACAGAACATATGGTATTCGGACTGTTCGACGATCGGTGTGATGCAGTTGAACTGCCGGCAGTTGGTGTAGGCTTCCATGATCTCGACCTGAGACCAGCGTGCTGTACCCCAGTACATGGCCCATCCTTGCTGTACGACGTACGTCATGGCGCGCACGACTTCTATAAGGCAAGGAGAGATAGACAGAGAATGTGTGTTTGAGAGAGGGAGAGAGAGAGAAAAAAAATAGAAAGAAAGAGAGAGAAAGAGAGATGCGTAAGGCGAGGCGAAGCGAGTTAGCGAGTATTGAAGCGAGAAATAATTATAGATTGTCTACTCACCCTCCATGGGGCACATGGGATCTGCCTTGTGTATGATTACGATGTCAATATACTGCAATTGGAGCCGCTGCAGACTAGCCTTGACGCATTCGATGATGTGCTTACGTGATAAGCCACGCTCCTCAGATCTGTGTTAAATAGAAGCAACAGACAGAGACGTAAGTAACGATATATGCCAAGAAATATCGATGGCTATTGCTTGTATATTTTATTTTAGTATCTATTACTGTGTAAATACTCACTTGGTGCTCCAGTAGACCTTCGTGGTGATGACGTACGCGGTGCGCTTCCAGCCGGTGCGCTGCAGTATCTTGCCGATCTCGGTCTCGGAATGCGCCTCCGAGATGTCAAAGAGATTGATGCCGCTCTCGATTGCCAATTTTAGTATGGCCTCGGCTTGCTCGTCGCTGACGCCCGGCGAGAACACTGGCCAAGTGCCCAGACCGACGTTTGATACACGCAGTCCACTCTTGCCCAAGTTCTTATAGCGCAGTCCAGGCGTCGGCGTCGAACCATGCCGCAAGGGCAATGCCGGATTAGAGCCCAGACTTATTGAACGACCTGCGGCGCACACGCCCGGCAGACACGCACGCATATTTGTCGTCGAAGTCATTGTTGCAGTAGCGTATGCAGATCCAGATGGTGACGTTAAGGCAGAAGGCGATGGCGAGGATGCATTTGCAGGCGATGTGAGCAGCGAAATAGCCAGATACATCGTTGTCGGTGACGTTGTTCGTTGTTTGGTGTTTGGCGTGCAAATGTTAAAGTAAATTTTTGCGTTTCGTTAGCAAAGGACCTTTCTGGACTGTGCTCCAATTGGCAGGCATACTCAAATACAGACACTCGCATACATACACGTGCAAATAACGAAAACAGGAATTTGGCAAGCGCACGCAAGCACGCACTTGCGACCAAAATTAAAACAAAACGCAAACAAAAGTGGTCTACAAGTCATAAGCAATAAATTACAGGCTCAAAACAAAAAGTGGCAGCCACCAGAACACACGGAAGGGTTCTCTGCCTTCCGAACGGAGTCCAAGTGCTTGAATGGTGTGCAGAAAGGGACAGAAAGGGATAGACAACTGGATGGAGGGAATATCTTTCAGTAAATGAATTACTCAAAAGTAAAAAGAATGTAGCTACATTACTCAGAATTTCTTTAACTTTGACAGAGAGCACTGCTTAGAGTGCTCGCAAAACTCATTTATACGTAATTTATACCCTACGAACATAAATTACGGCACATCAGAAATGGACAACCAGTACTTCAATTGTTTCATATTCATCGAAGGTCTACGTTTCTATTTTACAAATGACAAAAATGAATTTCATATACGAGTACACGAGTATTTGTCTAACTACTGTCAGAAAAAATAGAGATTGAGCATCCCTTTGAACTTTTTTCAGACTCATAATCCGTTTACTACAGAAACAATATTTACAGAAACATTCACTGAAGTCCATCTTTCTATATGAAAACACTTCCAACTCAATGTAGCCAAATGATTGTTTTCGAAACAATCATGAATACTTTATCATGAAAGTATTGCCTTGAGTTTCTTTCTCTTTAGTCTTATACGTCCTCAATTGACTCGAATCGTTGAAAATTTTTGGATGAAAAATAGTTGAATATCACTGAAGAAGCAAAGTATTCGCCTGATACGATGCCGTGTGACTTTACCTATTCACTTTTACGAATGTGTTTCAACGGAAATATGAACTTAAAATAACATTTGAGGAAGGATTACAAGACCATGCCTTTGCAAGTCAATAAAAAACTGGTTTTTTGTATGGATTTTAATTTTGTTCATTGTGACTGATATTACTCGATTAGTTTTTCGTTGACAATCTCAAATTTTTCAATTGACTTTCGTGGTTGGGATGCACAGAAATCACGGGACTATGGAGAATCCACTTCTCTTACCTACTTGGAGGTTATGAATGCCGTCGATAGAGAAGTTTTTCTAGATCCACTAATTGGTGATGGCTTTCTTGTAGAGCCACCGGACTATAAAGAGGACGACTAAATCAAAACTTGAGAATAAGAAAGAGGCAAGCTCAGATGTACTGCTAGCAGAGTTATTCAACACCAGTGACAAGCAGATGGTAAGGCGTATGTACCAACTCTTATGCAAGATATGGTCCGTTGAACTGCTGGCAGAGTTATTCAAGAGAGAGACCAGTGACAAGTTGATGGTAAGGCGTATGTATCAACTGCAAGATGAATACATGCCCAACGATTGGAAGCTCAGTGTTTTTTGCCCTGTCTTCAAGAAGACCTAGTTGTCTGCGCGAACTACCGTGGAATATGTCTCCTTTCCCGCGTACTGTGTATACGGTTAAAGACATACTTACACGCATGCACTGATAGGACAGTAGCAGTGTCACTTCAGACCAAAGAAGTCGAACAGTGGCCAAATTTACACTCTACGACAAATCTAGGATAAGAGCCAACAATGACACACGCCGAACGATGTTCTTCAACGCCTTATCTGAACTTGAAATCCCTTATCTGAACTTGACGGTAACACACACACCAAGCGTCGTCAAAGTAGGAAAGAACATCTCCGTGCACTTTGATACCATAAGCGGTTTCAGGCAGGTTGATGTCTCATCGCTCGATTTTTTTATCTTCTTATGGGGTACATTCTACGCAAATGCCCATACGTAGAGCAGTTACGCAATGTCTTCTATAGAGAGGTGATTCTGATGACATTGACGAATGAACGGCGAGTTAGTAGGGTGTTCTCGGAAATTGACAAACAGTTACATCTCTCATGTTCTAGCGGTGAACGAGGACAAGACGAAGCACTTGGTGTTCTTTCGCAAACGGACTCTGAGGATGGAGAATTTCAGCTTGAACGTTCTACAAAATTGTGTTTATCTGGCAACAGAGATAATGAGCATCAGCAACGTCAGCATGGAGATCAAACGAAGAGTCCCGCTTGCTAAGCTGTTACTTTATGGTCAATAAGCAAATTAGTAGTAGATCCCTTTCTTCAAGCACGAAGATAAAAATCTATAAGACACTGATGACCCCGGTCCTGCTATATGGCGCAGGAGCATGGACCCTGACGACAACGGAAGCAGCGTCTTTGGGAGTGTTCGCGAGAAGAATTTTTCGTAGAATATTTTGTCCTGTTAGAGTTGGTTTAAAAATGTAAAAACTCGAAGAAAAAAAACATGATCCAATAAATGTTTTTATGCTAGAGCAATTTCCTGATAGATATTGTAACTATATGCTTTGCTGAGGCAATCTGGCGCTTGGATAAACTGTCAAAGTTGATACCTTCGGTCAAAAGAACGTTTCCTATCTATAACTCAAAAGTGAATTTGTATAGGGGATATGCGGCAAAAGATGTTTTAACAGCAATTATTGGAATCTCACTTCAGGCATTACAAATTTGTCAAATAAACTAATAATGCCCCTCTTCTTACCAAACTGTGTGAAGGTTATAAAGACAATAATAATAAGTATTACGATTACAAATATAATCACCAGGACGATAACGGCAGTCAGCACGAAGTGCAAATAAAATTATTCTAATTAAAGTAAACAAAAGATAGCATTTAAGGAAGAGCAAGCAAAAATTAAAGGTAAAAGTTAATACTGGTAAGTTCGGTGTAGCCGAAACATTACTACTCTTCACATATGTTTATGTAAGTTATTTTCTAAATGGTAGTGTACTATATACGACCTTTGTTGTGTTGCCTTCCCTTTAATTTAAGATGTTGTATTGCAGCATTCAAAGGAAAAATACGATTTGGTAACTTATACGAGGATTGCCTTATATATTGTGCGCCTTGACAATTCTAAGTATTGCTAGGTGTCAGCTGACATATCTCTTAGAAAGTTTGACATTTTTAAGCATGAATCTACGCAAAGCATTTTGATGCACGAGCACTATTTGTGTTGTCTTGAAAAATTCATATCGGCCAAAAAATGGAATTCACTTGCGAACATTTTCGAACGATAACAATGCCCTGCAAATTCCAATTCTTGGATGCGAATAAGATAGGACCTTGTATTTCCGAATAGATTTTTCATGCTGAACACGAATCTATTTGCTCGAAAACGTGACGTGATGGAAAGTTTTTGAACCCAGATTCGTGTTCATCACCAAAAATTCATTCGGAAACACTAGGTCCCATCTTATTCGCAAAACTCATGTAGGCCAGTGTAATTTATTATGTGGATTGTCAAGACAAGAGTGTATCGATAAATTGACTACCACTTATGGCGATGAAGCTGCATCTTGTGATACTGTGAATCGCTTGTATAAGGAGTTTAAACGCGAACGTCCTTTGCTCAAAGATCAATTTCGAGATGGTCAGCCAAAAATTACGGCACTACAAGCATCGCAAAAGGATGAATCATGTATCAATGCATATGAAAATAAACTGGTCTTACGACAATGAACAGCAATCGACTTGGTGTTTCAATACGAGCCAATACCAATAGGCACGGACGAAGCACTTCGAAGCATGTCCAAGGCATGTCGTCACTGTTCCATTTGAGTAATGTAGGATCGTGAAGTCTGAATGGTACACAACTATTTCTCATCTAGAAGTTTTCGGATAATTGAGAAAAACCAACTGCCGAAGACAGATCATTCTCCACCACGAGAGAGCTCTCACACATCGGTTCACACATTAGAGTTTTAATGCACTCAGAACATAGAATTGATACGTCATCTGCATTATAGCCCTGATTTGACAACACATGGCTTGCGAATTCAATGTTTTTTTTAACGCCTGAAGAGACTTTTGAAGCCGTTTTGAAGGTACTTATTTCCGAGAGAAAAATGTGTTTCATCGCATGCAAATTGTGAAATATTGATCTTAATGGATAATATTACGAAAAACAATAAACAAATTATTAGGCGCACAATATAAGCGGCAACCTTCGCACATTCATATGTCGAGTTTCAACATAGACTGACAGACATGTCAAGATCCACTCATGTTGTCGAGAGTTGATAAATATTAAATTAGATTAAATTTGTGTACTACGCGCGCTATAGTATGTAAAGAGTATTAATAAATTTACTTATACAATAAAAAATTAAAAGGCATTAAATACTACAACATCAACGACAATAACTCAAGACTAAAGCAATTTCTTTGTTAGTGAAGAAAGTTGATACCGAAATCAAGATGGCCGCCCGTACCACTGAACTCCTCCATGCAGTCTAGTGACGCTATTGGGGCCCGGCACCTGTAAATACACGGCGGAATTGAAAAGAAACAAAACAAGAAAGAAAATGAGTGAGTGAAAAATATAGGAAAAGAGTGATTAAACGAGAAAGAACATTTAATTATGCAAAATTATTTATTTTATGATCACACAAAAAAAAAAAAAAACCCGCTACCCAGTTTTACCTACCCTATTTACTTATATATATGGTATAACATACATACACCGAGAAAAAGAAATCAACATAATCAATTATATCTAAGAGTCATCAAAATGACATGCTTGTGACATATGCTTGTTTTCGCACATGTCACAAAATGAGCCTTTTTTTTATTATTAATATAACATTTATAATTCAGCATGCATACAACTATTTATTTATGTGATAGCTTCGCCCTCCTCGCTTTAAATTTTACTAGTTTTAATTTTTTTGAATTTTACCGATTTAGAAAATTTTTCTCTGTTGGAGGAGCTGGCATTCGAACCACGACAAGACAAGACGAACGCCATTGACACTTGCAAAGATACACCATATTTTAACAACATCGGCTTACAGGCAACCAATAAGTGAAGTTGCCGAATCGCAACCAGTTGCTTTTCTCATCTGAGCCGCATATATAAAAATATGTTTCTTTTTATTTTTATATTCGTCACATTGCGTCTCTCTCGAACAAATTATATTTTTTCTTGGTTTTTTTTTTGTTTGCCTATTTTTGAAGCGGCGTATATGTTATGAATTCAAAACATTTGAATATTTTTCTTATTAATTTGAAACGTTTCAGCATATCATTTCATGATATTAATATGAAAAATATCATATTGATATTTTTTTGAATGTCCCAATAATATGAAATAATAATAGCATCGAGTTTGTCCGGAAAGGCTTCACACGCTGTACAAATGTGGTACGATGGAATTTTTTCCCATTCTCGGCGAAGAGCAATCTGTAAGGAGTGGCCCGTCTCATATTTGTTAGTTGATACATTGGCCTCCAGAATGAACCATGTGGAAAAGTCCAATGTGTTAAAGTCTGGGGATTATGGTGGCCATTGTTGTGGAATGGTGTCGAGTCTTGTTGAAACAGAAAATGGTTTCTACCGAATTGTTTACGTGCCAAAGGTAACAAAGCATCGTTTAAATACTTTTCATGGTAGATTTGTTCATTTGCCTTTACGACCTGTTCAACGAAACGAGTGGTGAGCGTTCTGTGGCAGTTACCGCGGCTCAAACCATCACTGATGCAGGCGGTTACATTCGCAGAGCATTCCGATGGGCTAAATTGTCTATTGATTTCGATTTTAACCATACACGATTGTTTTGTTTGTTTACATATTGCAGGATCGTAAAAATGTTTCATTAGCCAAGACCACATTTAAATAGTAATGCGTCCACGCACTGCGAACAGAGGTTGGTCTGTTGTGCATCCTTTGTGGCCCTATTGGTCCTTGATTTGTGTTAGGAATTTGACGAGGTTTTTATGGGGAATTTTCCCGTAATCAATATTTCCTTTACCTAGAACAGACAGCCAAATTAATAAGCTCGCCACCAATCGCCGCCAATTGTAGTTTAATTTTAAATATGTGCTCCATGCTACGAGCAGACACATGTGAGTTTTTTGGCCAATTGAACTGCGGTTTATCGTGGCCTTCACCTTTCTAACCATTTCTGCCGATGTTGCTGTTTTTGGATGTGCACCTCCTCCGTGGCGGTTTTTGATGCTACCAGTATCATTGCAATGTGTAATGGTCCGATACAGAAACATTTTTTTCACACGTTAATAACGTAGCTCATTAACAGTGGCTGGTTGAATGGCCGATTTTCGAGCGAAATGCAATGCAATAACACTGTTGCGTTTCAACTCCATTTCGATAACTTTTTTTAACTGCGACGTAAAACGAAATGCTTCCGTAGGCTTGTAAGCAACATAACATACTGACGCTTGACAAAACAAGCGCGCACTGTCATTAGCCGTTTGATTCTAACAGTAGCGTGAAATATATATATATATATATATATATATATAATATATATATATATATATATATATATATATATATATATATATATATATATATATATATATATATATATATATATATATATATATATATATATATATATATATATATATATATATATATATATATATATATATATATATATATATATATATATATATATATATATATATATATATATATATATATATATCACGCTACTGTAACAATCAAACGGCTAATGACAGTATATATATATATATATATATATATATATATATATATATATATATATATGTATTGTATTTCCATGTATATACTAAATACGTACTACATCCAGTTGCGTCGCACAGTGTGCTACAGTTTCTCAAAATTATTAGACTTAATTACAACGCAAATGACAGCGGGCAGCCGCAGTGGTAACAGCCTGTGTACACAGGACAACGGCAGTTGTAGCATTTGACCTTGCCATGCGCTAAAGTGTCAACTGTTCGCAGCTCTGCTCCCCTGCAGCGCACTACTGTCTTACTCACACACTGATTCGTCAGGTTAATAAATGCTTTAAACTAAATTTACCAAACAGCTGGAGGAATTGTCTCCATTTGCGTAGTCTTCGTCATTTTCACCGACATCAAAAGAGCGGAAGTAAGAGCAACATAAATGTTTACTTTATATTCGGTGCCGCTTTTGCGTTTACAGACAGCTTCACCTTTGCTGTTGTGTAATTCCAAATGAGTTTCGCTCTAAAGCAATTTAAATTAAATTAGTTTGCGCAGCATGCTGAGCTGATGAAGATGACACGACAAGGATAACGGCGACGAATCCAACAATGCTGACAGAATTCTCAGCATTTCCCAATTTCATGACTAAACACTTCCGGCGTTTTTGGTGTTTGATTAAATTTACAATTAAACTGTGATAAATCTCTTATCTTAAATATAGTATTTCTCAGTGGTTTTGTTTTTCCGTGAGTGTGAGCATTATTATTTATATGTGCTGTTGCCGCTGTTGTCAATTTGAATTATCATTATAATGTTAATTAGTTCAAACTAGTGGAACAAGTAGTGAAAATTTTATTAAATCGTGCAGCACCGAATAGGCAAAATGACAGACGAATGGTCCAAGGGTGTTTCGCATATTATGGTGGTAAGCGCCGCTAAGTATCAAAACCTTTTCCAGAAAAATCGGATCACATGAGCAGCAGTTTGGTGCATCGTATATTGGTGCAATAAATTTATGGTGTTCCTCAAGTTGATATACGACGCCCAATTTTATCGGTAAAAATTCATTCGCTACACATTTTCGTTTAAAAAAAAGCTTGTTTATATTTATTAACAACTGGTAATTATCGTAAACATCGATTTAAAATAGCTAATCAAGAGCTAACTATTATGTAGTTCTCTTCATGCAACTATGTGACTTTGATCAATTTCAGAACGTCTTCTGATAAAGCTTTAGGCTTTCACGTACACAGTTTTCGCAAAGTAGCTATATAAGTCAGATGAAACTATGACACCGGTTTAATAAATCTCTAAGGGTGTCTGCCCGATAATTCCGAACGTACTACTTGTACCGTGCCTCTTGCGTCACCTCTGATAATTGCAGAATTGGCATAATATAGCTGACGATAATATCACTTCCATGATAAAGTACTTTGTGATCAGTAGCGCGCACATAGTACCAAGGGTACCAAGTACCAAACTTAAAATATAAATGTGCAGTGTTGTCTATATTTCTTTTGATTGCTTCAACTTGATTGGAAAACCAGAGTTGCAACTCACTAATATAGTTCGGAAACAAATTGTTTGCTTGAAAGCGATGTCACTACTCTCAGCAGTACTATCAGAGTTTGCGAAAAAATAAAACGTCGTATAGTAGGTTCCATTATGTTCTTACTGTTTGCTTTGCCTTATCTCTTAATAGTCCAATCACGGTTTTAAATCATTTTTGAAACTTTCGGCGACGCACACACTCATCCAATTTTTTCTTCTAATTTATACATTTTATGCGTTTCCATTTGTGCAAATGCATGGACTGTCCACCTGTCCACCTGTTCAGCATGAAGCACCTGACCGAAAGGCAAATGTAACGATAACAGACGAAAAGTAATGATAAGAAACAAACGAGTGACCGATAACAGATCAATAATCGATTTATATTGCAGGGCTACTCGAAATTTATTTATTACAATTGTGAACTCGTGAAATACACTACTCAATATTATTCGCCCAATAGCATATCTTGGCAATTCTTATTCTCTAATGTTTTTCTAAATCGTGCAAATGGCCCTTAATCGGCTTACTCATTTCTGTTGGTCTCGCTTCACATACATATATAGTATTTCTGATAAAATTTATGAGCCAATAGTGCTTTGTATACTTTATCATCCACCATGCTTAAAAAAAGTATCGCTAACTTTAATTTTTACTTAATTTGTAATGGTTTCGTATGTTTACTACTCGATTATGGTGCTGGAATTTGCGAAATGAGAAACTATGTTTAGTTTACCAAATTTAATTTCGAACATTTATATTCGTGCCATGGAAATACAAAATAAATTCTAGTCCGAGGCGTTGTTTTCAGAAAATCTTGCTTGTAATGGCTTTGTTTAGAGCCATAGCCATTTAAATATAATAACGGGTGGCTAAAAATCTTTGACATATTTTTCAATAAAGATATCTCAGAAAACGTCACCGATATTTACGACATCCCACGGTCAAAACATTCGTTTAACGCTTCCCCAACTTTTCTAATTAATTAAATAAATCTCACACCGTTACTCTTTTATTTAATTATTTTATCTTTTATTATTCTTATTTGGTCACCTCATTATTTATATATGATGCGCCATGCTAGATCTTCGGTATTTTAATATTGAGTTGATATTTTTCAGCCGATTTGGACAAATTGTGCTGGATTTACTTATAGCCGTACGACATACAAATAATATGAGCATATACATATATGCTTCTTAATTTTTTTTTGGGATTTTAAAAACGACAGAGTATGGGATAGCTATATATACATACAGCACGCGAGAGGTTGATAAATAGTTTCATATAAAAATTAAACCAAAACCAGGTGCACAAAAATGAGGAAAAACACCATATATATATATATATATATATATATATATATATATATATATATATATATATATATATATATATATATATATATATATATATATATATATATATATATATATATATATATATATATATATATATATATATATATATATATATATATATATATATATATATATATATATATATATATATATATATATATATATATATATAAGGATTTATGCGAAAGATAAGACAACTCTGGACTAAAAAATGACAAAGTACCAACAGTTCGGCAAAAATACTATATTTATCTATATTTTTACGGTGTTTTGAATTATTTGTTCATTCGGTCACTGTTTACACTGTTTAAAGTGCATTAGCGCACCATAAAACTAGAGAAAAGACCAATAATTAATAATGCAAAGACAATTGCTTTGGCATGTCATGCGCAAATGGTGCACATACTCAATGCATGCATTTTTAAAATGCTTTCCTATATTGATTCTGTATATTTTAATAAGAGCATAACCAAAAGTCATGTGTGACCTATACGACATGACAAATTTTTCTGTATGTACTCCATAGTTTTTAAAGTCCCAAAAAAATTTAGGAGCAAATATGTGCTTATATTATTCGTATATCATACGGCTATTGGGGGCTACCAACAAAAATTGGAGTGCCATATCAACTTGAGATTTTAATCCCCTTAATATGAACTACTTACCAAGTTTTGACTCTAATATATTGCGTTTGACAGTAACGTATCCGTATTTCATTGCGAAAAAGGTTTTCGCAAAGTTTTTTTAACCAACAACTTCAGAGGATATTTACATAGTTTTGTATTTTTCTTCTATAATTGGATGTTTTTCTATCGATCTTAATCAAAAATAAGTACAAAATTGAGACAAAAATTGGTTGAATTAAATGACGGTAGAAGTGCACTCTGCGCTCTGACAGTATTACCATCGAAAGCCTCTCGTACATATTGAAGATGTGGATAATAAAGAGAACAGTCAGGAACGTCTCAGGATATTACTCGGAAAATAATTGAGCGTAGACTAATACTGTAGCGGAGTTATAGTTTTAGGTTATATTTTAGGTTTATTTTCAACAAAGTTTATGTCGAATGGCGAAAACACCAAAATGTTATACGCTGAATGCAAATGCAAAACAAAGAGCACTGAAAAGCAATTCGGTTGTTTCATTTTTGCTTTAAGCGTGTCATACGTGTGTATGAAATTTTTATTAATTTGTATAAAAATAAAAAAAAGTAGTATACTCGTATGCCAGTATTTCGCTTTCCTGATTTTGGCAACTGCCACTGTATAAACTACATAGTACGAGTATTAAATATAAACGCTTGTTGATTTTCTTAACAGGCTTAACTGAAACCACCACCAACCACTGCCGCCGTCATAGTGACGTGACCTTAATTTGCATTTATAATGTGCGTACCATGCGCCGAATGTGTAATCAAGAGGAAATGCGCATTCAGCATCCATAACATACTCCAACACATTTTTAGCTTAAAATTTCTAATGGTTGCGCATGGTAAAATATGCATATGTCGCATTAAATTATTTATAAACATAAATTAAAACAAAACAAAAAAGAAAAGAAATTCTTAATATTTTTATATAGAGTTGTGGTGATTAATAAGTAGTAGATGTTTTACGTTCAATTTGCAGCAATTTTGGTTTAAAACTTAATATTAAACTTCATTTAAAACTTAATAGCACTTATAATTCACAAATAGATTTTACATATAATTTGTTAAGTGCGCGTGTATACGTGTTATAAATAGTAAAATGATATAGTTGGTCGGCGCAGTACAAATAATTACGCCACATCGGCGAGTTGATCACTTCCATAAACGTATTACCTGTAAATTGTCACCGGATTTGAGTCGTCACTTGTATTGTCCATATTGTTGTTGTTGTCGTTGAGAGTTGTGCCGCCAACAACAACTGTTGCTGCACCCCCGCTCACCGCAGCACCAGTTACAAAATTCAGATTACTTGGTATATTCGTATTGGCAATACCGAGGCTGCCATTCAAAATAGTTGCAATCGGTGCAGCACCATCTACGATGCCACCGATGCCACCGATGCCTATAACGCCGACGCCACCACTGTCACCGTTTGTATCATGTCCGAGCAGCAGCGGTGTGCTAGCATTTGCGGTATCCATTCCCGCTGCTGCGGACGATGCGACACCGTTTCCAGTGCTCGCAGCAGCAGCAGCTGCGACGTTGGAGGCGATTGCAGCGGAACTGGTAGCGTTGCCATCATTTCTGTTCAGATTGCAGAGTGCCATCGACATGATGCTTAGATGCTGTCGCCTGTCGCCCTTTTACACAGTCGATTTAATAATCTAAAGTTGAATGCTTTTCGATTTTTTGTTTTGTTTTGTTTTTTTTTTTTGTTCGTCTGTTTATGATATTGCTTGAAAATTGGACGCCATTTGTTTTTTCGTTTCGTTTTTTGTTGTTGCTAGATTATATTTGCATTTAATTTAATAAATTTTTTTATGGTTATTTTTATTTTTATTTGGTCAGTTGATGCAAAAATAAAACTTTTTTTTGATTGTTCATTTCTAATATATCTCTTATATGTTAGAATACATATTTTTTTTTTATTGTTTTTTGTTTTTGTTTTTGTTTTTTTAATATTGATTTTTATCCATTAAGCAGTTTGTGTAGCATAGTTTAAGGCAGTTTAGATTAATCCAGCATTTTATATTCGATTTCAATATTTCATTATTATGTACGCATATTTATTCATTTGTAATTGTGAATATATACATATATCATAATTTATGCATTCATTCATTTTTCAAAGCGTTTTAATTTGTTTTGTTTTGTTTGTCGGCAAAAATCTAGAATGAAATTCGTGTTGTGAAAAATGGCCATATTTTTGTGCTTCTCTTCTGTTTCTAGCTGTGTCTTCTACTTCTTCGAAATCTGCTTTATTATTTCGAGTATTATTTCTTCTCATTAATTTGCTTTTCTGTTTTCTGTTTTTTTTTTCTTTTTTTTTTTTTTTGCGAACTAGATGAAAGCCATAAAACGTTTGTAATAACTGTTGCATACTTTTTTGCGCAATCAATCAAACGTTCTGTGATGCAATGCTACGCACAGTGGAGCGAAATGAAAACAAGTAACAAATTTAAGTTGGGTTGAACCGAAACACTAATACCATTCATAGGAAATTCCAAACATATTGTAAAGTATAAACGTGGGAGGTGGCAACTCCAAAAAGTGAGTAATCATCTATAAGAAACTATTGTATCGAATTTCAACTGATATTAGCTTAAATAAATAAGTTTTGTCACACGAGGTGTGTTCAAAAAAAAAAAAGGTGTCTTTTTATTTTTCTCGAAAAATATTAATTTATTCATTTATATCTATTTTGTCCCCATTCAAATTAATCCTTCTAAGATATAAAACACTTGTGGTAGTGCTTTTTGCCAATCCTCGCTTTTTGGTATGGCCTTGAGCTATTCCAGCTATGTGGAATCTCCTCAATTATGGCAAAACACCGTGCTTTCATGGGTCTTTTCAGTTTTGGATAAAAAGTAAAAAGTCGCGGGGGGCAAATATGATGCATATGGTGGTTTAGGCATGATATGGTTTTTGCTAAAAAAAATAATGAACAAACAACAATGTGTGAGCAGGTGCATTCTCCTGATGCACAGTACGAGCTTCTGGCAAGAACTCATCACACACCGCGCCATTGTAATCGAAGCAAAGCCATCGCATCTGACCGAACTTGGCGTGTCTTTATCGGTCTTGGCCCTTCTGGCAAGAACTCATCACACACCACGCCATTGTAATCGAAGCAAAGCCATCACATCTGACCGAACTTGGCGTGTCTTTATCGGTCTTGGCCCTTCTGGATGGCTGGCATGATTGGAATGTTTCGTCACCAGTTATGACCCTTTTGAACTAATCTGGATCATCGTTGACGTCATTCAACAGCTCCGGAGCAGCGTTTCTTAAAGCGGTTAAACATTTTACAATTAGGGAACGTTTTAAGTCGAAATCCTCAGCAACTTGTCTGCTAGTGATTCGACGATTCTCCATATATCCATAAAGAATTTCAGATGATATTGATTGCAATAAAAAAAAAAACATACTAGACGGACAAAAGGATATGTCTAGATCGACATATATGCTTTTTTTTTCTTCAATAATTCTGACCTAACCATCTGTGCAGCGGAGTGAAAAGAGAAAAAAAGAACTTCGGTGGAATCGAATTTTTAAATAACACCAGGCTTAAAAGCCTACAATGGTTTTCATGGAAGCGTTTTCACAATTAATATTTTCGTTGGCAAAAAAAAGAGTTCGTAGTTCGCAAAGATAATCTAGTTAGAAATTGTTTTCGTGAAGCTGATACTTTAACCTACAAAGCTACTATTGATAAAAAATCCATGGATAAATGGCGATGTTGTGAATGTTTTAGTGGAAGACCAATAATAAAAAAAAAGAAAACAAATTTTATCAAAATTTTTTATGTCCTAATTTAATATCCAAATCGGAACCTGTTCCCAAAACTGAAAAGACCAATGAAAGGATGGCATTTTGCTACGATATAAAGACCGCATCGCTGGACGAGCACAAGGCCATACCAAAAACAAGTTGAGGGGGATTACTTTAAATGGGAACAAAATAGATATAGGTTGCGGTGGCTGACCCTTTAATAGAGGTTACACATAGACCAATATAGTGTTTAGTGGGGCCGATGATGGAGGTCGTTCAGGAACTATTAACAACCTGTAGAATTTTTGCGTGCATGACGAACGCCAATAGCCTGTTAGAAATCCTTCTGCCCGCGTCCAGTGAAGCGAGCCCGATGGTGTCATGGTTTTATAATCTTGATTTTGCGATTACTGGACAGCTGCAGATGAACTGTTTCAGTTGAACCCGTCCCTGTTAGTTCTACCTAGTTCATTTGCGGACCTAGAACGGCTGCTAGACAATGTCCCACTAGAATGTCTACCAACAATCTGCAGACTCTCCTCTGAAGCAGCAGCAGGTAGATCTTTGCACATTATCTAAGATATTGTAGGAGGTGTTCTTCCACCTCTTTCCAGGTTTGGTCCAGGAGTCCTCTTCCAGTTTGCTATATAACGTCTGTGGAGAGATTCGTACGTCTGTTGTTACTTCTCGGCTTCTCTTGCTGGACTGGCTGACATTGCATAACCATCTATGCCCCAGTTGCTGGGAATCTAGAAGATGTGCACTCTTTTTGAGGTGCTGAGAGCAATTGCATTTTTTGTTTTGAACACCCCTCGTACAAATTTATAGTAAGATGCCACTCCAAATAACAAATTTAAATACAATATGTGACAAAGGTAGTAGACAGTTAGTTTGAATGGGTCCAACGCCTTCATGTTACGCTTTGGCTAATTCATTTTAATAAAATTATAGGGCATAAAATACGCTGCACGGAAATTCAAGTTGATATTGGTTGTAAGAAAAAGTTTTGCATATGAGATTATCCTAAAGTGATTCTACCGTTTGTGAGCGGCTTACATGAATATTTGTCGTGAAGCGTTTAGATGCATGCACGCCCATTGAATTTAACGTAAAACCATCCATAGGAATTCATAACATTTTATTTGAAGAAAAAAAGTATTCACAAAACGTTAACTGGGAAGTGAGTTTGTATGGAAGCTTTCCTGAAACTAATTTTGGTGTATCGCTTTGGTGATTTTAAACATTTGCTGGTCATTCAGATAGTATAGTAGCATATTGAACTCATCGCTGAATAGATAAACAGAGTTACATACTAACATTACTGGGTCGACTTATTTCGTCGAGCTGAACAAGAATATAGTAGTACTCGTCTTCGACGTCGTCTCTTTGGTGTTACAAAATTTGTGACAATATTAATATACCATTCACACTGCATACGTGCGCTGATGTAGAAAACAAGTAAAAAAAATTAAATAAGTAGAACAATAGACAATCAGAGTAAAACAGTCGGGCCGAGGCGAGGCACATCTGACAGCTTTACTGATAACTCGCCGTCAGTTTGTGACATTCAGCATGAGGCTTGAGTAATATTTGCTACTCTGTCTATCTTTTTTTATCAATTTATTTCCATTTCTTTTTCGTTGTGAATGATTTTTTGTTTGTCAGTTTGCTTGTTCGTTAGCTCGCTTGTCATAATTTAAAATACAATACACGACTAAGTTTGCGCGCAGCTCTCGAGCAGAGTAAAACTAAGCTATATGTACAACTCAAGAAGCCAATGCGGAAACTGGAACTACGAAAGACGTGGTAAGTAACAACAGAGCAATGCATTAGGCAAACCATGAGAAGATTTTTTTTTTGCTCCCATTTGCAGTTGCACATTATAAATTATCTATATGGTGTTCCAACAAGAGTGCACGATTTAATTTAAAAATAAACCGTTGCTCAAAATAACAGTCCTGCTTAAACCACATGTCGTGCAGATCCATACCGTCCAGTTGAGGCCACAAGAACTCCGTTATTATGTTCCTTTAACGATTGGCATTCACAGTCACCTGCATTTACGGCCTCATTTTTAAAGAAGTAAGGCCCAATCAAGCCGCCAGAGTGTTGCTCGTTGTGTATGCATTTGTTTCTCATGGATGACGTGCGGATTTTTTAAGCCCCAATTACAAAAATTTTCATTCAGCATTTTGTTCATTGACGAACCCATTCATATGAAAATGCGCCTCATCGGTGACGATGATTTGTTTCGAAAAAGCGACAGCATAGCTTTCCCCGTTTTTTAATGAGTTGTCACAGTGATAAGGTGTTGTTCAATTGTGTAGCGCTCCATTTTTAATAATCGGAACAATCGTAGCTGGCCTAGCTGTCAAAATGCAGAGTTGTCACTTGCACAGAAAAAAATGACGCCATGTTTCAATCATGTTATCCTGTTGGGACACCCTGTATAAATAACGGACGTCCCAACAAGAGATCACAATTTCAATATTATGGAAATTTTTAAATATCACTTCAGTTTTCATTTTTAAGATAGAAGAATGTTGAATAAACTTTTGCAATATTTTGTATTAAAATTCGTTAAGAATTGGTATCGCTGTATTTCTTCTATTTGAGTTTTATGCCGTCACACAAAATTTGTGCTTTATAATTATAAGGTTATGTTGTGCGCTCTAGTTGAACTATCTACCAATTATAAACGAAAAAGTAGAGTGGAAGATGTGTAGAGCAGTGAACAGAAGTAAAATAGGATTGCAGTTGTAAACTGCTAATGTCATATTTAGAGAGAGTCTTATTTTGTTATACATTCCCTCACATGCGCATATTTGCTTCGGTTTTGTAATTACATGTGGCTAAATACTAATGCGCTTATGTTCTGACAAACAGCGCAGTATGCGGTGATAGTTCTCAAATAGTTTGAATTATATGCATATGTACTCAGCAGGTACTAGTGATGTATAAATACACATTTTTTGAGATCCGGATATACGAATCCGAACCTAATCAATTCAGTTTAGCCCCGAAATTTTAGGTTTTTTTTTGCATCTGAATATGCCTTAGGGGACTCCTGAACTACTTTTTTGTATACGAGTACCATTCGCACATTGTGTGAAATGGTATTATCAGTTTGTCTGAAAGATTATAACGCATTACAGAAGGCATCGTTGACACCATAAAGTATATAGATATATATACATATATGTATACTTGATCAGTTCGACGAGTCGAACGTCTTTATGAATGTTGTTGCGCATTTTTTTGGGGACCAATTAGTATGATATCTAGTTGAAAGTTGTCACATAGACTTCTTTTTATTGGAGTGACATGATACGTCCACTTTTTCTGGAAGCTGCATTACAAACCATCCGCACACTTTTGACTTTTTGTATGAACATTTTTTTTTCCAGTCATTATCAACTTAAAAATTGATATGATGTCTTCTTATAGACGGAAGCTTCACATATATTTCTATATTTGTGATTTCCCACTTTATGGATTAGCGCCCATACAAACCACTTGCAAACTTTACATTTTTTGTATGAAAAACATTTTTATTCCAGTCAATATCGACTTAATGTTTGACATGGTCGTTTCTTATGTATGTACACTTTAAATATACATATAACAATGGGTGCGATCCTCCTTTTTTTGGCGTAGCACCACTCAAACCACCTGCCCAATTTTGAATTTTTTATGAAACACTTTTTTATTGTAGTCAATATCAACTTGAAATTTGTTATGGTGGCTTCTTTTGGACGGATACTTCACTTAAATATGAATGGGTGTGATCTCTCACTTTTCGGGTAGCGCCCATATTGACAACCACTCAGTTTTGCCTTTTGTGTATGAAAAACTTCTTGGAATGTAATACAAAAAGCTTTCCATACAAAAAGGCAAAAGTGGGCGATTTGACATACCGATTTTTAGCTCAATATCTTTAAAATCGAGCGAATCAAATACATACCAGCACCCAGACAGACGGGCACACGGACAGATGAATATACGTATGGGTAGGCGGGAGAGACTGATCGACTCGTGTTGTTGAGTGGATTAAGAATATTTACGTGACACTTGAAAACATCACGTTGTGAAGAAAGCCACAATGAAATCGCTGTGAAAAACTAGGGTGCACTCCTAAAATACTGAGTTGGATGTATCTGACAATGGTCAGACCCGTGTTAACGTACGGCGACATTATTTTGGCAGACAGAGATAAACTAACAGTAAGCATCAAACAATTTACTAAGATTCCAAGCTTACCATGCATAACCATAACAGGAGTCATGGAACATGTCCTAGCACTGTATTAGATTTACTTTTAAATTTATGTCGCCGCATCTTCATATTGAAAAATAGGCAGACAGAGCCATCCTAAGGAAAGGAATTCCTAGCAGCAACAGAGCGGCTATGTCAGTAATAGAGTAAGAAATCTTCTGACAGACGCCCAACCTAGTGACAACCTTGAAATAAAGCATAACTTCATCAAAATGTTAAATGAATGTCTCAGTGTGAAAGACAAATGGAATATATTGTAAATGCGAATTATAACATTAAACCAGAAGTAATATGCTGATATACAGATGACTTCTTAACGGAGCAAGGAACTGGTGCGGTAGTATTCGGACTGTGCACAAGCTACTTCGAAGCGCTAGCGAAATTTAGTAGAACTCGTATCTTTCCTACATAAATATATGAAATTGTAATATGTGAACTAACTAGGTGGTACATGAACCAAAACATTTCGATATTCGCGTTCAGGTAAGCAGCTAAACTCGAATGTGAACAAGTCTTGGACTGCCTAGATAAATTAAATACCATAGGAAAACTTAATATGCTAACCCTGTACTGGATAGCTGGCCACGCCGATGCAGATAACTTTTCAAGTAAGCGGGCGGTCACTTCAAGAGCTCTTATGTGGACTATGACCGGGAACACTCAGAATGCTAGTAAAGAAGGAAGAGAACAAAGGATTTGGGAGAATTGCGAGGGCATAAGACAGCGAAAAAATGCTGCTAGGCACATATATCAAAAAAAAAAAGATCTGAAATCGGCAATGGACTTAAGAAGAATACTATGAGTATGATATTAAATTTTCTGACAGGACATTTCAGACTTAAATGGCACTTTTGTAAAATTGATATCGAAAGTGACTATCCTAGAGCTTTGTACAGCCTTGGCGTTGACCACCAGGATCAAACATCTTGCCAGTTACGAAGTTATAGAAAGAGCGTTGCATACACTATACCCAAAGAGCCTTGTTGCTTTCTTTTGAGCTATAGCACTGGATGACATGTTGTAGTTATGGACACAATAAAGTTGCCAATTTCGCAGTGTGTACTACCAATTAAAAATAATACTCAGCCTATGTTGAAGAGCATTACAAAAACAAATGTACATAAATAGCATACGACCTTTGTACCTCTGCTTTATGATTCGGATCTGACCTCTCCTTGACTATTAAAATATAAACGTTGCAAGTTATACGCAGCTAATAAACGCCTTGACAAATGAATACACATACCGACTTGTACTTGCATGTGTGCAGGGAATAGAAAGATTTGATGTTCATTGCGAATGGTGCGCGTTTCAACATCGTCAAGTAAACCAAATGCAACGAAGCCTAAATCGAAGTGAAACGAAACGAAACGGAACCACTTAAAGCCAAAACTTACTCAAACAAAAATCGTATACGGGGTTAGACAATGCAACTACAATAACAATGCAACAATAGGACAAACAAAGACACACCGCATAATAATGGCAATAGGGACGAGAGCATCAACTACAAAAGCAACAATAAATGTAAGGCAAGTGCAAAGGCAAAAGACAAATGAAAAGATGAGTCGCATTATGCGGCAAAAGGACGATGAGAGATTTGACAGTGTACAACTTACTGTGCGAATAACCGAGTGAAACAATGATGAATTGAACTAACGAACGAGCGAATGATTTTAGAAGAGCACAAAGTAAGCAAAGGAAGAAGGATACAGTACAACAAATAGTTGAATGAATGGCGGACTATTTTTTCCACCGATTTACCAAACAAACTGAGAATTAAACAGAGAGATAAACAGGCAAACAGTGTAACTGAAACTGAAGTAAAATGTGGTTGGTGTCACAGAGAAATAGTAAAGAGAGAGAGAGAGAGAGAGAGAAAGAGAGAGATAAGAGAGCAACAAAGAGAAACGAAAAGAGTACCGAATGACAATACAAGTGTGAATGAGTGAGTTTTTAAATCGAAGGAAGCGTAAGCTTTTCACCACAGACAACCCAGTCTGTGTTGACTGCGAATGGTGACGATAGCATCATGTCCTGTTGTTGCCGGCGGCATCTGCGTGTGTGTGTGTGTGTGTCTGGCTGTGTTAGTGTGTTACGCCTTACTCGTTGTTGTTGTTGTTCAATGTGCACTATGAGGACATACGCTTTGGGATCGATGCCGCCGCATTAAGAGGTGAAGGATAAATATGAAAATACATTATTTATTAAGAATCTTCATTTTGTTTGCCAGCATTTGCTCCGCTACATTTGTCCCAGTATACGAATTTAAACTCTACTTGCAAATTGTCGTTGCTGTTCTCAAGAAGTCTGAGCCCAGCGCCAAAAAATGCACTTTAACCATTTGGGCACGGTGTATTAAAATATGTATTTTTCAGTTATTAAAATGTTTTTGGAGGTATGTTACAGTGAGGTTGAGGCACATAATATCCAAATCCGCTCCCATTACAATTCACGCTGTAGACTTTCATAGAAAATTGTACCTCGGCCTCTGAACAATAGTTCATCAATTTGATCAGAATAGTTCATCAATAGGACATCAATTTCATCATATAATCAGAACGGATCGATTCAGGATCAGGAGAAATATAATGAAATGTTAATGTATATGCACATATGTATATAAATTTCTGTACTAGACCAAAAACACTCGTTTCACAATAGCCTCAAATCATTTCAATTCTTGTTGACATTAAATACTGATCAAATATTGCAAACAAAATTAATTGTTTCCATCAGTTAAGTATGTTGTGATGAACTTGATTCGCTGCAAGTAACTAGTAAACATAGTGAAAAGATGTGGCAACTAAGCAAATCAAAAATAGAGCAGTCTCATTTACTGCTTGGATCGTCAATTTCTCTTCCACTTTAGCTTCAGCTACGTTTGCATACTAGAGCACAAACCATCAATCTTTTCTTACATACAAGTAATTTTGGAATATGAAAATATATAAGGGAGGAGAGAGACAAGCGAACAAGTATAGTCAACACTATATCGCTCGTTTATTCTCATTTGTTCTCATTACAGCTTGATAAAAGTGCAAGCATTTAAAATATGCAAGCATTAAAATGACTTGTTTGTCTTTTCAAAAGCATTTTTGCAAGCATCGGTTATTTGACTTCATTGTCAAATATTTTGTAATTATTGTATATAGAAATTTCTGTGAACTCGTCGACTTTAGTAAACAAGTATTTATGGCGCCTATATTTCTGAGTGCTGTCGGAGCAACCAACTTTTATTTTCCATTTTTGCTCCATCTCCCGCTCAAACGAAAATCGTTTTGTCCATGCTCCCGCAGTTCAATTTGCAGCGGTCAACTAACTTGATCGAATACCTCCAGATTTATATAGACTCCGAGTTTTATATTCATCAACAAATTTCCCTTCAAATGCAATATGAAATTAATATTTCATAAAGTGCATAACTCTCACAATTTTAAAAATATCGCTTTCCATTTGCTAAATTCGATGAAGATTTAGCTCATTTAAATAACATACAATATTTCGCTGAATTGTGAAATTCCATAGAAAGTAGTCTGAGGAGGCGAACTTTCGTAATTTTTCTTTTGATTTCTGTTTAAGAATGTGTGCATATACTTTAGAATATCACTGCTCTCATAGCTCTAACTCCAATATATATCTCATTATGGAAATAACAAGTTCAGTCGGTACTAAAATAATTAAAAAACTAATGACTAGCTGAAGCAACATCTTTCCTCCACAAGATTATCGTAAATAAATGACTGCGTCTATCGCCGAATCTCACCGATTGTTTATCGTATCATTTTTTCGTCAATGCACTCCAGAAAATGGCACTAGAAATAAGACATTCCAATAACTAATTGCGGTTTGCAAAGCAAATGAAAACATAGCTTATGACTGTAGTATGCGCGTATTTGCGCTTCCATTTTTTTTTTTTTTTTTGGTATTTTCAAAAACGACAGAGTGTGCGAGAGAGATAGCTACATACATCACTATTTATCACATTAAGCTGTTAGGTCACACTTGACTTTTGTTTATGTTTTTATTAAAACATACAGAATCAATATAGGAAAGTATTTTAAAAATACTTGCATTGTGTATATTCAACATTTGCGCATGACATGCCAAAACAATTGTCTTTTCATGTGTTAAAAACACATAAGTTACATTTTTCTACCAAATACATTCTGTTTGACTGTAAAAACTACAATAATAGGCAGTAGATTAAAACATCCAGATTACTTCGGAAACCGATGAAACATTCTGCGATCCATGCGGATCAAAATACCAATAGGTCACATACGTACTTGCTACTCGCCAGACATAAGCGGGTAGGACGAACTAACGACACACACAGATGTCTATGCACATATACAAGTACATACATTTACATGCATAGTAAGAGTCCACACAAAGCAAAGTTTATCGCAATATATAAATCAGCATATTTCCATTATTATTTTATTACTGAGTTTGCCTTCTATTCTATTTGTTGTTATTGTTGTTGTAGATAATCATATTAAACAAGCAGCAACTACATGCACACTCTTTTACACACACATAAATACACCAACATACGCATAATAGTACTACATGCCACAGATGCAAATTCAGTACCGCAGCGCAGCGCAGCGCAGCGCAGCGCAGCGCAGCGCAGCGCAGCGCAAAAACTGATAAGAAACACGCATGTTTTGCCTCCATGGCCTCCATGTGCGTGCTTAGTGTGTGTATATACATGCATACAAGTATATACGTATATGTGCTTATTATATTACTGGGTCCTTAAACATGACAGTGTGTCCTTGGTGCTTATGACCAACGACAATAGAAACATTAAATGCGAAGAGTCATAAAATGACAGCAAAAAAAAAATATATATATATAAAAAATATATATAATATAATACAATGGAACAATTTCGATATTAGTTAAACTGATAGATAAACAGACAGAAAAACAGGCCATCAAGTATGTCCTCTAACCATTCGTCCTCCTCACGCCTCGAACACTGTGCGGGCCAGCCCTTTTCGAATGCCTCCCATCCAGTCGATGTGTGTGCAGCCATTTAAGCTGTTCATTTTAAATTAAATTATTTGATTTGAATTTAATGACCGATTAAGAGTCTTATTGATTTCGTTAATTGGATGAAGACATTGCATTGAAATATATCGTACATTACATACGAGTATGTGTCTGTGTAGCAAAATTATTAGAAATGATGGTACCCATAAATTAATCACATGTCATAATTATTTAATTCACTCATCGAACACAAATACAGACGGATAATCAATTTGGTAAAGTAAAATGTTTTCAGTTCGACATATAGAGGGTGTTACGTGTACGTTGTTCTTAAATAAATAACGGCAACCAAAATCGATAACTAAGGATTAGCTGGCAAGCCTAGTTTAGGGTATGAGTTGAGTTGAATGAGAAATGGGCAAGACTGGCAACTCAAAGTACTCAAGGTACTCGGCAGTGAGTGACGAATGAAACAAAAAAAAAAAAAAACAGTGAAAAGAATTGATAGCACATGGACGCAGAAAAAAAGGCGCAAAAAGATATATGTACGCAAAAATTAATATAATAAAAAGAATTAAAAATAGAATTCAATTTAAAGAGAAGCGCATTGTAACACTTGCGGGTCAAGGATTTGGGAAAACGGAAAGTAAGTGGTATTAACATACATAAAGGAAAATAACTAGAAGCCCTTTTTTTTTGTTATGTATAGAAATAATCACACCATCGGCAGACAGCTCGTAGCTGAGCATAAGATCGTACAAGGAGAGCTTGGTGACACGAGCAACTACCACCACTCCAAGAAAAGGCCGCTCTCGAGAAGCAATACCGCCACCAGCAACAACACCGTCAGATTATACACGTGGAGCCGGCACAGCCAAAGCGAGGGTGCAAGCGTGGGTGGAGGACAGCACCACCTGCCTACCGATGGTGTAAGGATTGATCAGTATTAAATTCTTTTTTTTTTTGCCACAACGTGGTTTCATCTCAAAAAAGAAGAAAATCAAATTGAATTGTGGTAGCCAACAGTGAGGTTATGTTATACATAACCTCATTACAAAAGAAAATGTATTAAGACCAACGAATTAATAGAATATACACGAATATAACATCTAAATAAATTGATAATACCTCTGCCCGATCGCTATGAATGGCAATCGCTGTGCGTCGTACTGAATCTGTAGAACCGATCCGAGGCTGATCCACCATATGGTCGTGGAGAACCTATGAAAGACGTGGTGCAGAGTGGCTTGCTGTCTCATGGAAACTATTACCTCCCCAAGGAAGTCAAAACGCTAAAACTCATATGATTCACCTCGCTCTTTTTTCCGCATGATATGCTCACAGCGATGGCACGCAATTACATATCCTCATTTTGTTTCTACCACATGAATAGACAGCCTCATATATAGTTAACCTAAGATGCTCAACATTATTTTCCCCGTATCACGTAAAGATCTTAATGCTAATCGCTCCTAATATACGTTTAATGATTTAATTAGTGTATAATTTAATGTAGTGTTTCATAGTTTCAAGTTTATCACTTATATATAACCTACAATTGCTCAACGCATTTAATAATTACTTTTTGAATTTAATCTTACATTCGTTCATAAGTACATTTCAAATTTATCACTTATATAATCTCCAATTTTGCCGTATAAACAATTTTTCTTTTAGAACATAAGACACATGTAAAACCCAAATAAAATGCTTTTAACCGACTTAAGAAATTACCCATAGAGGATGTAAAAGAAAAGAGAGAAAATTGTTAATTTCTGTTGACAAGATTAAAGTCCATATAATAATTTTGCAGTGGTACCTCACGATATATTTAAATCGGCCAACAGTCGTGTGAGGATATTTTATGCCCGTCACTTAGAGCGCTCTAATAGGAAGGGTCAATCTCTACGAGCCGGCATAATTCAATATCACAAAAAAAAAAAAAATGGGACTACAAGTATTACTCTCTATTCTTAATAAAACATAATAGAAATCAAAGAGTTTAAAGACAGGCCAAGTGCTGAAAGAATATATACTTATATCTAATTTGTTAACTTGTACTTTTGTATATTTTCTTTCCTTATTGTAAGTAATTATAAAGCTAGGATAAGACTTTTTTGAACATTAAATGTGTAGTTAATTGTAAAAGATAATGAGGGTGTAAATTTGTGATACTGGGTGGGTCACTCAAAAATGTTGAACGACGACGGCAAGGATGGTGGTTGGCGCGCTTGATGTTTAAAGGGGAGTTGCGACAATAATCCGTAACAGCAACTTCAGGCAGGGTGGGGCACGGGAGATGGTTACCAACTAACAGCTCACTTCTTCAGTAAATTAGAACTCCGGTATCATTATCCTCATACGAATCAGTATGATTTTTCTGGTAATGCGTGAAATTGTATAAATTAATGTTATGTCTATTCCCTTTATTATCGGTGGTCGTCCCATCCCATCCCTGAGGGAAGACTGCGCCATAGCTGGAGGACCGATTAATAGAGAGGCAAGCTCATCAGCGGCAAATAGATATATAACAAGGGTTGTGACGGAAATCAGTAAAGATTTTAGCTTCGGTAGGTTGGAATATCGCTCGAAAAAGCCATCAAAGTTCTGCATCGAGAGATTTAATTTTTCGGACTGCTATTTTCGAATCAATATGACTGTGCCAACTGGTTGTTGGCTAAGTAACCACTGTAGCTGCTTTCATAGCGTTTGTACCATATAAAAATAATTTCGTTACATATTTGTTATATAACCTTCTCAAATATCCCGCTGCCCTATGAGATTTGCATGAGTATGAGCATTTATATCATAAGAGTTGAAGAGTTCTGTTATTTTGTCATCAGATCTTGATCATATTAATCATATCTTGCTCATATTTATCACATCTTACTCATATTTATAAAAGACTACTCTTGTTCAACATAAAAAGAATCATCGAAATCGATTGGCGTAGTACAGAATTATTCGCCCATTTATCATGCATATTTAAGAGTTGCAAGATTTTCTCATGGATGCCAACATCAGAACTTAACAACATTTTTATGGGTCAACTATCCTCAGGTAACCCTTTTCAATAAAAACAAAAAAAAAAAAAAATTCATAGAAATCAGTTCACGTGATAAAAATTTAATGCTAAACATACATTAAAAAAAGCTTCCAACAAATTAAGAACTTCCTTCTTTTTTCTTTTAAGTCGGTGAAAATGTTATTAAATGGGATGTAAAATAGTTATATTTCTGGAATTGTACTTTCAATATTATAAAACAAAAATGTTTTAAATTTTCTGTGCGCAAAATTTATAACTAACTATATGACAGCTCTGTTATGTGCATCAGTTCTCTTTTTCTTCAATTACCCAGTTCTTGCAGATTACTCAGACAAATTGTATAGTTTCCTGTTGTAAACGAGTTTTTATTTTAAAGAAAATTCCTTTAGAGGTGTATTTAGCCAAATCTCAGAGAAAATACTAACGATTTCAAGGCAGACCAAAAGGATTTTTGTGACACATAAGAAATGGAAATCGGTTGGAAGAGATTTATGTGACACCTTTCCAAGCATCGACAATTTTAATATTCAATTACTTTGTGTTTCCAAATTTGGTATTTCTTCAATACCATAACAAGGAACAAGGCAGCTTTCAAGTATGTTTTACTACTAGATAGATTGTGTGTAGTATATTTTGTCAGGATTAACATAAGTTCTATCTACATAAATAATGGTTTCTCTAGTTTATAAGAACTAAAAACTTTTGCATACAAAAACTTGAAAATGGGAAAGGTATGGCTGGCATGTGGCTTCTCCTTATAGTTAGGTTTCCTTATATTTAAGGTTTTTTATAGTAGTTGACAACTAAAATTTAATAAGGATGAACGGAAATGGTTACATGGTTACATTCATGTTTTGAGACATATAATATTATATAACATATAGAACTGAGGGACTAATTTCAGATGGACATTGTTTGATTGTCTCGTCTTGTTTAGCTAATCAACAATATAAATGCGTTATGGGTGTCTGGTGCCTCCTTCTGGGCGTTACGAACTATATTCTTAACAATTTCGAAGGGAAGAATTGAACTAGCCATGGCCGTCTGTTTGTACCCTGTCTGTATGAATCAACACTAGTTTCCAGAGCAGATTCATAAATAACTCAACGCCTGACAACATACGCTCAACGCTTACTTGCGTAGCTGGAACTGCGAGATTAACTTTTCACAATCCGAATAGCTTTGTTAAATTTTGTAACCATGTACTAGGGTATCAGCTGTTTTTTGTTTTCTTTTGAACATTACATGCGTAAGTACACTATGCAAAAAATAAAACTGAGAAAAAAACCGGTACAAATGTTTTGGTTCCGGCACGGCTCTTTGATTTTATTTTATTTCGGTGAAAGTTTCCGGTTTTAAAGAAATTAATTTACCGGTTATTGTACCGGTTATTGCAGTTCTCAATTTGAATCTGTTACTTTCGGTTAACGGTTCCGGTTTTGTACGCTGGTTAAAACACATTTTTAACCTTGCATTTTGTATTTTATGGATAAAATAATGTTCAACAGCTTTTTCTTTTACAAAAAAAATATGTTAGGCGTACATTAGGTAAAATATAACGTGTAACAACTCTGCTTTCATTACTGAACACATCCAGCTGTTCAGCTTTTAGCATTTTGTTCCATTTCGGAAATGAAACATTGAGAAACCGAAATTGCTAAAATGAAATTTTCGTTTTCGTTTCGTTTCGTTTTCAGAACGATAAATTTGTACAGTGCAGATTTGGTGACACATTTTCTATAAAAATTATATTCAGTGTAGAGAGGGAAATTAAACGTACCCATTTGTGATTTACATGATACGAAGATAATAAGACAAAGATATGTAAAAACAAATAGCATATGAATGGGTGAAAAGACAATGCCAGCAATCAAAATTGTTCATCAGGTCCTAAACTAAACTAAACTAAACTAAACGAATCAAATAAACAGCTGATTATCTATGTGTGCCACTTGAGGCCAAACATATTTTCACCATTGAGTATTCTTATTTGACGCTTTTATGCTGGCACCATGTCACCAAAGTTACCGCCTTCGCTTGTCAGTATGCCGTCGTCCTCACTGTTCATAACTTTGCCATTGTTCAGGCCAAAATAGTTGTTGAATTTAATTTTCAAGTGGTGGCAGCAGTAGAAGTGGCCGATAATATCGATTGGCATAATAGCCTCAATGATTGCTTTAACTGGCCAATATCAAAAATGACGACGACAATAACAATAACATTGACGACGACCAGAAGACGCATGAAGGATTGGGTGATTTGGAGGACTGATGTGACAGTGTGACAAGAAATAAAGCAAATATAATTTAATTTAATATTTTATGATGATATGTCAATACCGTGCGATATAGATAAGTAGTGTGAGTGGGTTAACTTAAGGGTGGTTGGTTAGAGTGTCCACCAAATGTATAATATAATGTATACAATGCGGTGCATATTGTGAGAAATTTTAACCTCTCGCACATAGTGAAGAATTTTGTCTACAAGTTTGTAATTCTTCTTTGGTTCAAGCTAACTTTTTATACCTTTTACTCATGGGGTAAAAGGGTATATTAAGTTTTTGCAAATGTACGTAATAACCAAACAAAGCTGCATGGCAGATCCAATAAAGTGTATACACGGTATTATCTAAAAGTTGCCGAACTTTTTAGTTATAAAATAAAACAAGCATGGTATTATGTTTCAAAGCTAATATTTATTCAAAATACGATTCATTTAACTCAATACAACGTTTGGAACGCTCAACTAATTTATCCACAGACATTTTAAACTGGCTTTTTGGGATGTTCTTTAGCACCTGTGTCACCGCTGCTTCTGTACGGCTCGAATGTCATCGTAAAATGCTCCTTTCATTGCAGTTTCCTTATTGGGAAGAGAAAATAATCGCACGGTGATAGATCATGCGCATACGGAGGGTGGTCGATGAGACAAATCGGTTTTTTCATTGAATTTTCATTGAATTCATTGATTGATGTGGAAACGTGCACACACCTTCCTTTTACTCAAATCTTCAGTTGATAGTTTGTAGATTGTACAGTAAGATGAATTTAATTATTTTGCCAGCATTCTAATAGTGAAATTTGCATCGTTAGCGAATATTTCACTTACTTTTTCCACCAACTCAGCACGAATAGATGCTTCGGGTCGTCCAGGTCTTAGATCATCATACAAATCATCACGACCCTTTTTGAAATCGTGTAAACTTGAGTACGACTCATACAATCATCAACATAAACTTTTTTTTTCACAATTCGTAAGTCTCAGCAAATTTTTTATCGAGTTTAAACATAACTACAAAATCTGCTCTTATTAAAACGTGTGTCATTTTGTAACCTGTCAAACGATTAGCATGAACTTAGCTGTTTTCTAACACTGCCATCATTTAATATATGACGCTACGTGTTCTATGTTTAAAATTAAAAGTTTGGTTATTTTTAGATCAACATTGTATGTACATTCTTGCTGAGCATGTTCGTTCGTCCGTTTGTATGTAAGTGCGCAAACTTCAGATTTCATGTTGATATTGTATCGAAAAAGTTTTTCATACAAAAACACACATTGATATAGGTACATATATGTTAATCATTCATCCAAGAATCCACCATATAAAGGGTGTCTCAGGATTTGCGCCGGATTTGATTTTTAAATAAAAAATTGTGGTTTTTTTTTTAAATTTATGAAACTTTTATTGAAACATAAAGTAGACATCATGAAGTTATGCATGGAATAACACATCGGGTAAATAGCTCATCGGGCATTGTTAACACACAACAACAAGAAAATGCTGTTTTGCATACATAAATGTTGCGCTCTTTTCGTGAAATTTTCCATTTCCATTTTCAGCTCAATGGCTTCGTTAAGAGGCAAAAATGTCGCATTTGGGGCTCAGAAAATCCACGAGTAATTTATAAGAACCAAATGCCTCCATAGCGTGTCATTGTTTGGTGTGGATTTTGGGCTGGAGGCATCATCGGTCCATTTTTCTACGAAAATGAGGCAGGTTAAACACAAACCGTGAATGGTGTTCGTTATCGTGAAATGTTAACCAATTTTTTTTTTCCGAAACTTGAAGATGTTGATGTGGAGGACATGTGGCGTCAACAAGACGGTGCCACATGCCATACAGCACGAAAAACAGTTCAATTACTGCATTAGTCATTTCCCGGTCGTTTTGGTGACCAGAATTGGCCGCCTAGATCATGTAATCTGACGCCTCTAGACTTTTTTCTTTGTGGTTTTTTGAAGTCACAGGTTTATGTGAATAGGTCCACGACACGTCAAGCATTGCAAGAAGAAATTACACGCTGCATCAACGAAATACCGCAACATTTATGCAAAACGGTTATGAAAAATTTCACGAAAAGAGCGCGTGTATGCCAGCAAAGCCGTGGCGGCCATTTACTCGATGTGTTATTCCATACATAACCTCATGATGTCTACTTTATGTTTCAATAAAAGTTTCACAAATTTTCAAAAAACAACAGTCAATCCGGCGTAAGTCCTGAGACACCCTATATATACGTGCATACATATGGTGCTGTATTCATACATATATGAGAATGTACACAGAAAGAGAAAGGCATTCTAAATATAGGTTTGAAAGTCTTTTTTTTATCTGAAAGCGTACGTAACAATTTTACTTACTGTACAAAACGGAATGAATTTATAAATCAAGCGAGAGTAAGGGACTTTAGAATAAGTATAAAATTTTTGAAATAAGTAAAAAATCTAATTCTAAGTACAAAACTGTATTCAAGGTATGTACAAAAGTCTATGAATCTAAGTACTTTTTGAATAGAAGTACCTTTTGACTTGAAATCAGTACAAAATTCTTAAATCAATCTCTGAGAGGAAAAAAAAACCTGAGGGCGAAGTCAAATTTACTCTCTCAGCTGTTCCAATTTCTTCGCACCGACAGTAAATGCGAAAAGCAATGGCTACTGATTCGGTAACTACATTTGTCAGGTGCCTGTTAACCGAGGTAGTTATGACGATGACATTTTACTCACCATACTTTTGATACCGCTATGGATCAATTCAAGCACGGAAATCTAGATTTTGTTTTTTTAACAGTGTAGGTATGTGTTTATGCACGAATATGTTCGTGTACCTGTTAGTGTTTGTAACGAATTACATATTAAGAAATAATATTAAGTACAATACACGCCACATAGTCAGAAATTAATTACTGCACTTTGGTTTTGTGTGCATTGTCAACCGTGTTTATGTGAGAAACGCAATTAAATAGAAAGAGAGAGAGAGAGAGAGAGAGAGAGAGAGAGAGAATGTATGTGAGAGCTTTTCACCTCAGCTCGATTTGGTTGCATATGCCGGCAATTAATTAATGCGCCAACTAAGCGTACACTCAGCACTTTTGAGAAAAAAAAAAAATCACGCAATAGCCGTGAGAATGGCGCCGGTGCACAAAATTGCATTTAAGTTCCAAATGGATAATGGTCGGAGCGGAGCGGAGTAGCATGTGAGCAACTGAAGGAAGCTCAACAGCTGCTGCAGCGATTAGCGCTATGCAAATGTGCCATAAAACAAAACAAAAAAAGTGTAGCATACTTGGAGGCGTCTCCAATGCCATCCGCTGCGTCGTTCTTGCTGTTATAGTAGTTCTTTGCAGTTTAGGCAACGGCCATGAAATGTATGCAATTTATTATTGTTATTGTTAGACTTGTACGTGGCATAGTTGTTGGAGATGCTTTTTATTTTTGTTGTTCTTGCTGCTATTGCAATCGTTAGTGCTGTGACAAGTCGTTGCGAATTTGCCAACAGTTTTTTAAAACGCTTCATTGTCGCAATACCAAAACTTGCATATATGACTGTTTGTGTTTTTCTATATTAGTAGTAGTGTTTCTGACAAGTGCACTTAAAAGCATAGCTTGCCTACATATCTGCTTAGCTATGGCTATGTAATTTATACCCATTCTTATTTAAAATGAATTCCCGTAGTATACAAATTTTGTAATCGTGTATGGAACGGACTAAAAGTCTTGTTTTAATAGAAAAAGTTAATAAAAAATTTTTAGTTTTAAGAATTTTTGTTTCTCATAATACAAAAAACCAAAAAAAAATTGCTGGAGGGGAGGATAGTTTCCATGACTATGTTATATTGAAAAATTGCAATGTGATAAATAGTTAAGAAGATATATACGGAATTATGTATATCTTCATATAAATTATACATAATATACAAGGTGTCTCAAAAGAAAGTTAACATTTAAAAAATCGATAAAAATAAGTAAGTAGTTTATTGAAAAAATGTTTATTACATATTAAAATACACACTTTGGGAATTTATTTCTTAAAAATGATTTTGTCCAAATGTAAACCGTTGCGTTCACGGTATTCACTTAATCGAGCACTGAAATTTCCTATGACGGATCGGCGTGATGGCTGCTATTTCCTGACGGATATTTTCTTTTAATTGTGCCAGGGAAGTCGGTTTGTTGCCGTAAACTTTAGATTTGATGTACCTCCACAGGAAAAAGTCCGTAGGGGTTAAATCGGGACTTCGTAAGGGCCAATTTATGTCACCTCTCCTGGAGATCAATTTGCCAGGAAAAATCTCATGAACTCGTGGTAGAGACCTTTTGGACGTGTGTGATGATCTATGTACATTTAAAGCAACAGCACGCTTCCGAATCGAAAGGTCCGGGTAGTCACGAACAGGCTGAGTAACACTGTCTACGTTTTTGAACGTTCTCGAAGACCTTGGACGCCCGGATTTTGATTTTTCCATTGTTGAACCGGTCTCTTCAAACTTCTCGACCCATTTTCCAATGAGTCGAGGGCTTGGCGCATCATTTAAATGACGAGCATGTCGAATACTGCAGAATTTTATACGCGCTACAGTCGCTGAATTACCGTTTTTGTAAAACTCACGTACGCACAACGCACGGTCCGCTCAAATATGAACTTTCTTTTGAGACACCCTGAACTTTATGGAGACTGCCACGCATTCTTTTGGCTATTATATAGATTTACACAAATATAATTGTATACTCTTTTAGCCTATGGGTCGGGTTTTTTGAGTACTACATTCTACAGTAGTCAGTCTGACTGTATGTATGATTATTAGGGTTGACGTAAGAAATCCAAATTTGACGTTTCTATTTAAAGTTTCAAAAATGGAGGGAAGGTTTGTTTGGGGTTTACCCCACATAGGTGGGCTGGTACATTTATTTTATGCACGTGCTTTTGAATAGGTAGATTTTAAATTCCCAAATTTAACTATAAAATATAGTCTCGGAGATCTCGGCATTCATAAAGAAGCTAAGACGTATGGACATGTACTACTAATCGACTACATTTCTATAAACTTAATATACTTTTTCACACTCTGGGTAGAAGGCTCAAACATTAGAATGGTAATTATACAAATAACATTCTTACCAACTATATGTGGAAACTAATGGAATCTAAACTTATTTATAATCAGCAAAAGGTGTTCTTGGCTTTGTTAAACGTTGGTCTAAAGAATTTAACGTGCCGTATACCACTAAACTTCTCTATACTTCGAGGATCGTATTGAGTCAATTTAAAAACAGTTTCTTCTCTTTGCTCTTAGGAATCTGAATTGGAATCCCGAAATAAATCTTCTAACCTATCATGGCAGTTTAAAATTAATTGAACTTCCAACCCAATTATCACATCCATCTATGCTCTCTGTTGCTTTTCCTCATAAAATTTTTATTGGTGAGATTGAGTCTTCCTACTTGCCACAGTCCATATCACTAAATATCCCCATTCGGCTGACTCGTCAATTCGCGCCTCTAAAATTGCCATTTTGTACGACATATTATGCGCCCAATAACTCACTACGATGTCTTTTTTCTATCTGCAATAAATGTTCGCCTTACTTCTCTTTTCATTCGTCCTTGAACTATGTAAAAAATTCGGTACTGACAAATGAAAAAATTTGTAAATAGCATTCTTTCTGTTTGTAACTGCGCCCTCTTGGACCACTTCCCAGGCTGTGAGTAGCGGCACAGTTGGTCAATCTCGCGGCCAAACAAAAATTCTTCTAGTTTTAAGTTAGTTTAATTAGTTTAAATCATTGTTTTAGCGACTGTTTTATATCTGTATTTGAAATTTTAAATAAATAAATAAAATATCCTGTTATACAATTTAATATTTATTATGGAAAAACCACTATGACAACTGTTTTTTCGTCTATGTAAACAGAACGAATATCAAAAAAAAAAAAAAAAAAAAAGTTTCCAAATATTAAACATAGAATACTTCCCGAAAAATTTTCTGTAAAAGGAAACAGTGCACCTTACTGCGGGTATACAACTTTTTGGACGCGTTTGCACAATAGATCCAAATAATGCTGAATAATTTTAATTGCGAATACTTTTACGAGGTTCAACATTGCTTACTTTTCTCGAAACTATGTGAAACTTATCGAGAAGCATATTTCAGAAACTTAGTTTACTTGAAGACGATCAACATTGGGATAAGTTTTTGTCTGTTTTTAATTGACGTCATTTTCTATCCAACTTCGAAATGGTTTTGCTATCATTTTAACTGTATTTGCAAACCCACAAAGCCTTTAAAAAGATAACCTTAGTGAAGAGATATTGAGAGCGGCAGAAAGAGCTAATCTAAACGTCGAAGTCGCCTTCTTAAACGAAAAATATAATTGTGCTTTAACATGACGGGCGCAGTTCAGACTCTGCACTAAATCTACCTTTATTTGCATCATGTGTGCATGTGGACAAACTCTGAACTTGAAAACTTGTGATGTTATTATATGGGATGGCGCACAAAAAACACTGTAGACTTTAAATATAAAAAGTCAAGACTTGGAAGAAACAAAATAGTTTATGGGAGGAGCAGCTATAGTACTTGCAGGTGCCTTTCGCCAAATATTACCGGTTATTCCTAGATGAACACCTGCAGATTAATTTAACGCTTGGTTTACAGCAGACTTTGTCTTATCTCTTATCTCTATAAGCGAACATGAGAGTGCACATATTGGGGAACGAAAATTCACAGTATCTCTGGACTATTCCAGAGCGATCCAGAAACAAATGTAATACCCTTGACTTTATAATATACTGTTTTCAAAATTCTACAAAGAAACATTGCAATTCAGAGGAGAGCTATTTTAGCAAATAAAAATACATTAAATACTTTCAAATGATTTTTTGACATATAAATCAATAGACTGTGTTAAGGAAATAGAACAAAATGTGAGTTATCCAACTATGCTTTTATATTGATTTGAACTGTCCGGCCAATCATCGCACGTACTACAACTAAAAATTGGAGCTCAGTGGAACTAGGATGTTTGTAAAGAACTATTTACACATTTACGATTATTTACACATAATATCAGGGTCTAAAGTCTTCATACCAACTATTCCAATGTTCTCCTTAATTGTAAAAGATAAAAGTTTCCTGTAGGTGTGACATTTTCAATGACAATAAATAAGGCTCAAGGCCAGATACTTCAAATGCTGGGAGTTCATTTGGAAACACCATGATGTTCAGATTGTCAACTATATGTAGGTAGATAGTCTAGATAAACTGTCTATTTTTAAGCACTTAACGGAAAAACAATTGTCTACAAATTAGCTCGCGTAATTTTATTGAGAAATCGCTTTTTAAGTTACTAGGCGTAATTATATTTGTGAATGTAAAACACCATAAAATTTAAACCAATCCAGCTGTTTTCGAATTCTTAAATTTAAGTTAAAATATCAAAATACTCTCTATCACTCTCAGCTCTCTCAATTTGCTATAGTTGCTATCTTCTTTGTTTCCTTTGATTTCTTTGGTTTCAGTTGGAAGAATAGAGAAATAAATATTCTCTATCTATGTCGTGCTGTAAAGGAAGATTCGATGTCGATCGAACATCTCGACGTTAGACTCGATACTGTTGAGCGTGCACTTGCAAACATGTTGGCGAGCATCAGTTGAGTGTGTTTTTGTTAATGTTTTAGTTGGTCAAATTTTAAAAGTAGAGAAATCAACTAAATATTTAAAACAAAAAGTGAAACAATTGATACACCAACAAAAACTCTTTAAAACTGTGCATTAATTAATTACATAACTGCGCATTAATTATTGCAAATAAATTGCTCACTTATTGCCGCTCTCTTTCTGGGCGGCCCTTATTGCAGGGCTGTCCAAAAGGAGAGCACCCAAAGTGTGAATCATTTCTTAGTCATAATTTGTACAGTGTGCTACTAATTCAAATTTTTGCTTCTCTTTAGCATCAAGCAGCCGACTTCGGCATGCTTTCATTCGTTCGTGTGTGAAAACACGAAGGTGTTCGTCACCATGGAATTATGACTGGACGTTGATTTAGAGTCGAAAACATTTTCTGGACTATTATCCTGTATTATTGATATTTTCTATTATTGGCTACTTTAAAGACAAAAGGTAAATAAATGCTTTCCGTTTCTTTAAACAATTTCTTCTCCAACTAAACATTTTGTATAATTAGTTCCCTCGGAGCCTAGTGACAACCAGCCGGTCAGTTTAGTTGCATGTGAAGAGTACTAAAGCTTTCGTTGCACCAAAGATAAGTTTTCTCTTGTTTCATTCATTTAATACGCTGACCATCGTAAAACTGCGCACGATATTTTATACAACAGCATTGTGTAGCATTCAACAAAATAATTTAATCAAAAAATTCGACAATAACAACGAATTTTCCAACAGGCAGCAGACAATAAACAAATTAAATTGAAGCAGACACAATAGGACAGCTTTGCAGCTGGGCAGCGAAACATGTTATACCAGCAGAAGCCGCAAAATTGGAACACTACCAGCATTGGATGACTATAGACTATGTACGATGTTGAAACATGTTTTAATTATGTATCATGGCCGAATCGAGCAACGCAGGCGACCAATTCGGACTAAAATTTGTTTCCGGTCCCACAATGCTTTCATGTTGAAAATTTTAACAATCTAGATACGAAGAACAACAGCAGATTTGCGCCAGCAACGCCATTGGCTTCGAAAAATATGCAATGATATTTCACAGCCTTATAAAGGAGAGCTCGTCGAGAAGCATCAGTATAACTTTCTCAGCACGTTGCAAATAACAAAAATAAATAAAACAAATTCGAAGAGCAATGCAAAATTTTGAATTTATTATAATGCCCTGTTCGGACTACAAAATTTCTTGCGCAAGATTTGGAAATTTGTTCAAAATTCATTGAGTTAGCTGTCGTTTGATGTGGAAATTTGTAAAATTTCGAAGTAAATTTGAGTGCAATATTTAAAAATGGTACAAGAAATTTTTCTATGTATTAACAAGAGTAAAAAGGAAGCAAAATCTAAATAGAAACGGGACATCAACGAAAATTATGTCGAGTTAAAATCCGGTACCCATAATAATAAATCATATATTAAGTTTGTGCCAATGTATAATAAATGCCTGAAAGGAGCTATGGCAGATCCCAAAAAGTATAAACTCGTTTATTCTGGGACATCATCAAAAGTTGAGTCGATATTATTAAAATCTACAAAATTATATAAGATAGAACTCTCAAATTTACAGTTTAAGGCTCTACTATTTCCTCTTCACACAAAATATAAAGTAGTATGTAAAATATATAAGCTTTTATTTGGTCCCGCAGGATTGAACATTCGCCAAACTTGGCTTATATAACTCAATTAACAATGAAAACAAACAAAATTCTATACTAAAACTCAAATGTGAGGGGAGATTTTGTAGGGTAGCTATACTTTTTGTTGGGCTAGCACGTTCATTCCAAACACATTCTCTAAAGTGTGAATAGGAGAATCAAAGTTTTCAAACTAGTAGTTTATATCATTTTATGTATCGACTCAGCTTACAATCCTGATCAAGTAAGTATATAATTTATGGGGTTTACCACGTCTTTAACTCGATGTCAACAGTGTAAAAAAAATTGTGGCACTTTGGAATAATTTCGAAATATTTTTGCCTAGTGTAATTAAACTGTACAAAACCCATTGTTGCATGAGCGCTAAAATCATGCAATAAGTGTAACTACATATACAGGCGTCGGCGGTCGAAGTGTTACCAATTAAAAATGCTGTAATTTTGTCAAAATTTATTTTTTATACCATTCACACATAGTGTGAAATTATATTATCAGTTTGTCTGAAAGTTCGTAACGCATTAAATAAGACATCGTAGACCCCATAAAGTATATATATTCTTGATCAGCTCGACGAGACGAGTCGATCTAGCCATGTCCGTCTGTCTGTCTCTATGTTGTTCGCTCATTTTTTGGGAACCAATTTTAATGCTATCCAGTTGAAAATTGGCACATAGTATATATATATATATATATCTATTGCAGTTAAATAGATTATCAAGATTGATCCGCCACGCCCAGTTTTTGGGGTAGTCCCCATACAAAAACTTTATCATTTCGAGTCTTGTTTAAACATCCAATGGTTTCTATCGAATTGTTAACGTGCCCAAGGTAACAAAGCATCCTTTTAAATCTTCTCACGGTAGATTTGTTGATTTACCTTTAAGTTCTGTTAAGTGATGATTGAGTGATAAGCTTCCTGTGCCAGTTACAGTGGCCCAAACGAGCACCGATGCAGGCGCTTGTTTTCGCCGAGCAATTCGGTGATCTGAACACTAATTTTTTCATCAGAAAAGTCCACATTTTCAACTAACGTGCATATGGTTTAACACCTGTTCTTGTGCTATGCGCACTACACTGCCTTTTGCGGTGGTGTTAAACTTTGCATTTTTTGTAATTTGTAGTGCTTCAATTGTAGTTAATTTTTTAATATGTGTCCCATGCTACGAGCAGACACATTGAGTTTTTTTCGCAAATTGAATTGCGCTTTGTCGTGGATTACGTTGACTTCTAGCCTTCACCTTTTTAACCATTTTTGCCGATATACATTTTTTTGGATATACACCTCCATGGCGTTTTTTGATGATACCAGTATCATTGTAACGTGTTATGGTTATGTATCTGAATACATAAACATTTTGTACACACGCAAATGGCGTAGCTCATTAACAATGACTGGTTGCGATTTTCCAGCCAAATATAAAGCAATTACGTTTGAATTCCATTTCGATAATTTTTTTAACTATGACGTAAAACAATATGCTTTCTTAGGCTTGTAAACAACATAACAGACTGACGCTTGACAAAACAAGAGAGCGCTGTCATTAGCCATTTGATTGCTACAGCAGCATAAAGTTGGTAACACTTCGAGTGCCAACCTCAGTATATATATATATATATATAGATAAGAGATACAATATAAATAATTAAAACCATTGAAATGAAGTCTTCTGTATCTATACAGCTCAGCTCACTGTTCGTGCGCGTGTGTGTGTTTTGTAGTATTGGCATAAGGGTAAGGTTAAAATTTATATTCGATGCTGACGCTTTGCGCAATTCGACACAGAATGCATTGTAGAGGATGCTTGTGTCGAACGATCAACAGAAAATGTATTTTCCCCTTTAGTATGTCAGCAAATGAATTTTGCAACACTTTACGTATGAATTTATAAACATGCAAATCGCAAAAGCAAACACAGATACTATTAAACATTGTATGTACCTACATACTATATTCAGTGGTGGACCTAGGATTAGTGTTTGGGGTGCTCAACATTTTATAAACAAATCTACTGAGTTATAATTAAAGATGTGTGAAAGAGATATGCATAACACATACCGAATTTCTGTTGTATGAAAACTAGATCAAAAATGTATGAATAAATTAGTTTTAATGGAAATTTGTAAACCAGTGTACAGATCTCGGAGAATATAAGAGATAAAGTCTTCTAGTTTAAATATTTTGACGCTACCTTTTTCTCTTCAGAAAACTAGTGTTACATGCAAACTCTACATTAAGGGGTAGTCCGATACAAACCTGGACCCATTTTTAAGTTTTTGTGTGAAATTTTTTGTTTTTAATTCAGCTAGAAATGTCAAATATGGCTTAGCTTCATTTGAATCATTTCAAAATATTTCATATAGTTCCAAATCAGACCACTTGAAGCTGTAGCCCCATGCAACCCTACATCCATTTTAGAGTTACTAATAAAATATGCCGCATATGTAAAGATCGGAAGGCTAAAGATTATAATCTTTTGTTCTTGGTTCCTCCGACTGGATACGCCACTGTGCATACATATGCTCATATGTGTATTTGATGTATGTTGCACATATTCTAAATGCAACTCAAAATGTTCAGGTTTTCTATTTGTAGTTAGAAGGCAATAGCGAAACAAACGAGGAAAATAAGCTGAACAGACAGCATTGGAAGATAAAAATGACGTCGAATAATTAACACTTCCACTGATTACGGGCAGTACACATATGGCCTACTGCTGTGCATCAATATGCAAGTATGTCACATAACCAAATTCTCATAATCTCGCACACATATATACTGAACAAACACAATGCGAGGGTTTATAGCTGTTAGTGGGAAAATGTTTATACAAAAACTGAATGTGTTCACTCTCGCCTTTTCACTCTCGCGAAGATTTTCCAAAATTGAATTCGATAGAATGGTAACTTTTGATAAATTAAATTGCGCAATGCAAGTGAATTCGAATCGAAAAAAAAAACAAAAAATAACAAATCGAAAGTGAAAATAGGCAAAATAGAAATCAAATAAAAAACTTCATAACGAGATACAGACGAAGTGACGAAACTGTGATATCAATTTTTTAACCAAACATGTTTGCTCTACATTTCACGTAAGATCACTTATATGTAATTATCAATCTTAATAATACAAATGTAATATAAACAAGTGATAATTCTGCAATATCCTTCCAATTTTTTAAAATATCCTTCAAATTTTTTCGTACCATAGTCTTTACAATCTTTAAAATTGCATAGAAAGAAGAAAAAACTTTAACTTCGGTTGAACCGAAGCTCTAATACCATTCCCACGAAATTTTAAATAGTTCTGTAAAACATAAAAGTGGGGGTTTAAATAGGGGCTAACCCGAAAATGTGTATGTATCGAATTTTAAGTTGATATTGACTCTTTCCATACAAATGTACTATAAAAGTGAGCTATGGGTTTATATGAGACTAACTCTAAAAGTGAGCGGGACACGCCCATTTGTACATGTATATGAAGCGGTTGTCCACTAAAATCCACCAAATCAAATTTCAAACTAATATTGACCTAAATGAACAATTTTTTTCAAAAAAAACACAAAAGTTGGCGGTGTGTTGGTATGGGGGCTATCCCAAAAAGTGGTCGTGGCGGGTCAATCTTGACACTCTATTAAACTGCAATAAATAGAAGTGTATGTGCACAATTTCAAACGGGATAGCATAAAAATTGGTGCCCAACAAATGCGCAACAACATTCAGACGGACTGATTCGTCTCGTCGAGCTGATTAAGAATATATATACTCTATGGGGTCTACAATGTCTCCTTTAATACGTTACAAACTATCAGACAAACTGATAATAACATAAACATTATGTGTGACTGGTATATAAATATGAGATCGCCAACGCTTTAAGGATTGCTCTTCGCGAGAATGCAACAAAATACCAAGTCCTCTCGGACAAACTCGATGCTATTATCTCATCGAAGAATTACATATTTTTACTTAAAATTTGAAATACTTTACATTATATTGAAGTTTTTAAATAAAACAAATATACAATGACAAAGGTTCTACAGAAAGCAGCACTGTACACCCATCCGATTTAGTTATATCTGTTACATAGGTGTAGGGATCGTAGCGTGGCGGGAGCAATGACAATCGACAGGCGGGGTCACGTGACCTGTCTCTACAACACTACTCCATCTTTCGTTTATCGATTCTGACCGATCGGTCGTCGTAGATACGAAAGTTTTACTATCAGAGTTGGTTGAGGCCGCCACAAGTTGGCGTTCATTGCGCGTTCAATAGATAGTGGTGTCTTAATAATAAGTATACTTCTTGAATCAGTCTTGAACTATCCGTTGTCGGTAATGGGGGCACCATGGCTACTAGCGATATTGAAAAGTGTGCATGTACAACAGAAATAGCCTTATTGTGTAGTGTAGTTTTATAGTCACTGCGATCTCTTTGTTCAAATGTATGATAGATGGACGGACTGAAGATGGACAGATCGAAAGAACTCTATCTACTCAACTTTTGATGTTGATCAAGAATACGAGTATATATATACTTTAAGAGGTCTACTCTGCCTTCTGCTGCCTATTACATACATAATTAGTATATCCTTGGCACTACGGGGCCGGGTATAATTATATTTTTTCAATTAATGCTTTAAATGCATCAGTTTTGCAAAAACCCTCTTCAGATTGTCAGAAGTAATTTTCGGATTGGTTGAAGCGTGTGTTGATCTTCATGGAGACTATTTTGAAAAACAAAATTTTGTTTGTAAAGCTATCAGTACTTAGAAATACTACGATAATTATGTGGAACCAATTCTTTCTACTGAACTCCCACATTTCTTTGAAGCCTCCGATGTTTTCTTTACGGCATTGCAAGGACAGTTACAAAATTATACAATAATACGATTGACACTATATGTGAACAATACAGATTTAAGTATACGCGTAGTTATCAAATAAAGAGAAATAAATTTTATACGTTCATGGTAAGATATTGCATGACCACCATATCGAATTTCAGGCTGGCATTGGCTTGAATAAATAAGTTTATCATACAACAGCACAAAAATGGTCAGTGGGTTTATAAAGCACAAAAGTGTGCGGTGGGTTTGTATCTGTACCCTACCCTAAAAGTGGACGGTACACGACCATACGACATAGTATACTTATGTGAAACGTCTGTCCATAAGAAAACACCATATCAAATTTCAAGCTTATATACTCTAAGTAAAGAGGTTTTTCATACAAAAAGTCAAAATTGGGAGGGTGGTTTGCTTGGGGGCTAGCATAAATAGTAGACGTGGCGTGTCAATACAGATACTATATTTGACTGGCATAAAAATAGGTTTGGATATCTAAAAAATGTATTCCAAAAATTGCGCTACAACTACCAGACAGATAAATGAACATAGCTAGATCGAATCGTCTCGTCGAGCTGATCAAGAATATGTATACTTTATTTGGTCTATGATGTTTCCTTTAATGCGATAAAGACTTTCAGACAAACTTTCATACTACGTATCAATGGTATAAACGCAAAAAATGTGTGTGTGTTTTTTTTTTTCTTAAATCTGCATCCCACTCTATATGAAGCTCACACAGCACAATCGGCACAGGAGTATTATAAACAACTACCTTACGATGTACATAAAACACAACATATTTGTTTTGTGAAAGTTTTTATTTTTTCATAAAGAAAAATGTAAAATACAATAAAGCGAGGACTTGGTTTGGTTTTAATTTAAGAAGATTTCCAATTAAACTGTTGCGAACTGTTGTTAATGGGGATTTTAATACAGTAAAATACTTTAACTGCCAAAAATTTAAATTGTACACAATAGATCTTAAGTGAGGTCAAAGTCTTTCCCAAACCAAACAAAGTACACCATTAAGTATATGGATATGTTGCGTTCGCGAATCAAAAATGGAAATAACAATAGATGGTCTGAGATACTTTTGCTTCAAATATTACAATACTGTAATAGTTTTTTAGTTATAATACTTTAAGTATCTACCAGTCTATAATCAATATCAATCAACCGTGACACACTTCTTCTCTTCCTGACACGTCAGATACGACAATACGTTTTGCATTATTCAGCTAATAGCGAAGTAGGGGTTTTCCCGACAGGAATTAAAAAATAAAAGTAAAAGAAAACAAGAAACAACGCTGAAGTTGAGTGTGGTCGATTTTGAGAATCCTGCAACTTGTCTAAGCCTTTTTTTAACCAACGATTCGGGGACTACTTCTATTAGTGGTCCGATCTTGTTCTATGGTAAGATACACTTAATGTGGCATTTCTTGCAAACATCAAAATTTCATTAACAACAAAATCAAATCTATTTTCATACAAAAACTTAGAAAATAGGTGCGGGTTTGAATGCGACTGCCTCGTATAAAGGGTTTAACTTATCATTTTATATACTTTATCTGATTAGGGAATAGGGGAGTATAAGTATTGAATTATGAAGGCTCTATCTCTTATAGTTTCAAGATCTTATTGTTCAAACAGACGGTCAGATGCGCTCTGTCGGGCCCACGGACATGCTCAAGAATATGTATACTTTATGAAATCTACCACGTCTTCTACTATCATACATTTTCACAAATTTAATATTTTCTTAGGCGTCCATTTATATTTTTTATTTATTTGTACGTTGCTTATGGAGTGGCAAACTATCCGACCGATTTTGATGATATTTATATTTAATGTTTGTTATTGGACGAGAGAGGAAAGTCATAGGATATTTTCACCAATGAAGTAAAATCGACAAATGTTTTCCGTTTAAGAAAAATACTTCAAAGTAGTTATATATTCATAAAAACTCGTGTTTTGATTCAATTGGTATATTAAATTCCAACCGAACACACAAAAAATGTGTACTACAAACTTTAATAGAGCGAAAATTACATAGTTCCAGAGTCGCCTTCATATGTTATTCATTATTTAAAATGTTCGTATTCTTTTTCTAGAATAGCCAAAGTGCTTTTTACTTTTATGTGACATGATAATGCACTTAAAATAGATACTGTTAAAAGCGCGCTTGAAATATATGCGCACACGGTAATAAAAAATGCAAAAAAAAAAAAAAATTGAGTTTCACATACGCAGCGATTAAACCACACAAAAAGTGATTGAGTGGCAAAAGAGTGAATCGATTGAGATAAGCAGAGTCGCCTCTAATCCAGTGGAAACTTATCACAAAAATCAGGAGCCATTTCTAAGGTTGGAAAAGTCGAGTTTTTGTAAACATTCTGAAAGATCTACTGACAATTTGTCAAATTTAGCAATTTGTTTTTTGGAAAATAATTGTAGATCGAATTTTATACAGGGGTCGGCGCTCGAAGTGTTAGCACGCTGCACGAATGTGGTATTTTTTAGTTGATACTTTGGCCTTCAGAATGGAACATATTGAAAAATTGATTGGGTTTAAGTCTGGGGAGTATAGTGGGCATTGTTGTGAAGAAATTAATGAAATTAATGGGAACTTTCTTATAAAAATCGTTGGGTTTCTCTTTGTTTTTATGGGAAGGTTCTGTTGAAACATCCAATAGTTTCTACCGAATTGTTTGCGTGCCCAAGGTAGAACAAAAAAAAAAAAAAAAAAAAATGGAAATTCAACATTAATAATTGGGCCCAAATGTGTTAACGATATTAACTCTACCAACCTATAAATGCCCCTGGAAATAAGCGTACACAAAAGTGAAAAATACAATGTACTAAAAAATAAGTCAAATTAAAAATGTCTCTGCGTATCTAATCAATCAGCAACGCATTAGGCAGTCAGGCACTCAAGCGGTGTGACACCAAGAGCAGAGTGCATCACAGCAGTACGTCAAACATACATCATGGCTTTTGGGCGTGAAGTGTGTGAAGTCGTTTGAGCTGACACATAGTTTGCATGCGATTAACTAGTTTTATTAGCATTGAACTGTGTCTAATTGAATTAGATGCCACTAATTGGCCGCATTAGCCAGCCAATTGGAAAATGTCACAGCTGCTTTACTTGAGCGATAGTTAAGTGTGCATGCGTATAAAGACAGATGGAAAGATAGATGGAGATAGATAAACATAAACATAAAGATAAAGATAAACAAAAAAGCGAGCGAAATAAGATTAACGCATTGAATCTCAAGAATTATTCAAGTTCATGGGAACAAACAAAAGCCATCTCATTTTGCGGCGCCTAAACGAGATGACAAAGAACCAAAAGTGCAAAACAGGCTCGTTATCATTTTGACTAAATCACTTTTCACAAGGCTGCACGCAGAACTTTGCTAAAGTCAACATAAATTCCACACGAAAGCACACATTACAGTGAAACTAACCGCAATGCGCCGAAAAGTATACCACACCACACATGTGCACACACACAGATACACACACACAAACAAACACACAAACTGTCACACAAGCGCAAGTAAAGCAATAAAATAGTTAAAGTGTATAATAAAATGAAATGGGGAGAAAAAAAAAACAACACGATACACCGTAATGTTTGGCAGTACCTATGCTTAAATACTCTTTACACATACATACTCGTATGTATATATCTTAAATAACCCGATACCTATTTGTAGTCATACGTGTATGAATATCTGTTGTGGATATCACTTTTTTAGTAACAGTAATGACAGCTTCTTTTAAATTTTTGCTTTTTTACCCGACTGCTCAAGGGAGTGTTATGTTTGTCGTCTGTACATATCTTTCTATACCTGTATAAACGACTTGATGTATTTATTTAAGCATGTAAGGTGTCCACTGACTCGTCTTAACTGTGGATGTGACATCCATAGGGTGTCCCATTAAGAGTGCACGATTTAATTTAAAAATAAACCGCATATTTTTTGAGTGTGTCTTGATATTTTTATTGCATGGTAAAATAGACATGTTTCGATCATGTATGGAATAAAATATCTAGCAGATGGCTACCGCAGCTCTGAATCGTGAACTTTTCAATGACATTTAGGCAAAGATATGGCTCTACCTCACCGATGACGCGTTGAAGCTCAGGAATTGTTTGTGGTTTATTCAAAGATACCCTACATTTCACAAAACCGATACAATGGTACAAAAAACCATTCGAGAGCTTGGGAGATAGTCGGAATCATTGGGCTCCTGTTACAGGATATGCGCTTCTTACAAAGATCTTAAGAATTAAGGCGATAACATCGTATTTTAGGTAGTCATCTGATTTCTATATATTCTAGTGCCAACCATTGCTGATTGCAGCGCCCATTCCAAAAACCCATTGGCACATGTACATCCCACATTATCCTTACCAGGATTGATCGAATGGCATATATTCACTACAATTCTTTGGGACTAATTCCATACTACCGCATTCAGTTTCTGGAATATCTTATTTTTGGCATAAAAAAAGGGGGAGACAGTTGAATATAGTCTCAATCATTGGGCTCCCGTAATAATAGAAGTATTCCCTAAACAAATCTTGAAAATTTAGGAGTGAACAAGGTTTTTTCAGATACTCAGATTAAAGAAGACTATGAATAAAAGAGTTAATTTAATTAATAATTTAATTTTTTTATTTTTTATTTTAACAGTGAACGCAGTTGCAAGTGAAAACCACGGTGATTTCAAAGTAGCAGTCATGATAATCGGTAGTACTCAAAAATCACTGGCTACCTCATCTCTTGGTTGAACCCATGTTATTAGATAGTTGAGCGATTGAGGCTTTATATAAATCTTTGTTGATATAAGTATCAATATCATTTATCACAATATCAGTTATTACTAATAAAACCTAGTATAAAACTTAAATGAATTTTAATTTTGTAGTGGATAAATTTTGAAAGAACTATTGTAGTATTTTAAAAATAATTGCTTAAGTTGGAAAACATTTTTAATACAAGAGTATGAGAGCTATAACTTCCAGTGGCCGTGAAGCAATTTTGATAAGAATGTGGTTTATGTCATGTTCCATATAAGTTTTTCTTGTCTCAAAAATGTCCTTTTGTCCTATTTTCCTAGCCTACTTTGTAATAAATGATGTTCCATTTAGAAGTGTAGTACTTTCTTTTTAAATAGAACGCAAACGAATACGAATTTCCCCAAATATATTAACGCGTTCGAAAGGTCAAACAATTGATTTCCCGGATATGTTCACCGCAAATTTCCTGTAAGAACTCGACTCTTTTGGATATATTTCGACCATATTTTGAAGAATTGTGACCGGAATCGCCGGAATAACCGATGTAATGTACCGTTTTAAGACTGGAGTCATTTTTAAATCATTCTTTATTCTTTATGTAGGCGTTGCCTCACTGATATGGTGATTGCGACTAAATATTTGGTGTATCTTATATATCTCAGCGAATTTACCATCGATTTAGAATGTATACCTTTGCATAACTAGAATCGTAAAGACACGATGACATTGATATGACGTGTCAAATAAAAAGTCGATAGTGTAGATTTTTGAGACCAAAGAGACAAGAGAGTATAATAAATATCTGTGAATGTATGTAATAGGAAGAAAGAAGTGAGGAGGACAACATAAGGTAACATAAGATAAGATGATGAAGAGGATTCCGGCTACATACTAATGCGCCCACGCACTGCCACCATAGGTTGGTCTATTGTGCATCCTTTGTGAGCCTATAGATCCTTGATTTGTGTTAGGATTTTCATAAGAGCAAGAGACTTCAAACTAGGACTTGATTAAATTTTATGCACCCACAACACCCCATACACCCATACTACGGCTATTTGATCCGTATATGCATACTTTTTAAAGCCGCATATTTTTTGATTTTCTTTTTAATTAAATAATCTATTTCTAATTATTCTTTTTTTATGTGTGATTCATTGCAATATTTCAAAGTCTGTATAAGACTACATTAGCAAGGGTGCAGGATATTTCGTAGTCATGTACATACGACTGCTCCTTTCCTACATGTTGTATAAAATAAAATAAAATAAAAACAGTTAAGAGTAGCAGAAAGTCTCGATACCAAGTAACAAAACCATAACCCCATCTCATCATGCTGATCACGAACATATTCACTTTATGAGGTTTCTGATACTACATTTTAGGCGTTACCAACTGCTTTCTAAATTATAATACCATTTACACTTCACGTAAAGAGCATAAAAAAACAAAAAAAAACAACAACAAAAAATTGTACGTACAGCATTGTCGCCTCTACCTTCTATGGAGTCAATGTGGCAGTGCGCATCACGTGACTAGAAAGGAAAACAGTCGACACAGTAGAAACATTGAAAGCATTACATGAATTTATATTTTCGGTAAGAGCAGCAATATTGGTGTTGCTGAATGGAGCTAAGTAGGCGGCAGTCGGCATTGGGACAAACTTCATTCAATGCAATCGCACACAGTCACCAAGGAGGAAACGAAGTCGCGTTCGTGTTGCCACTAGGCCTGCTACACTTGTATTGCACTCCTGCCACATCGGATCGGATCGAGTTGGCTGTATGCCCAATCCAAAAACTATAGAGAGACACAAATTCAACCACACAAACCAATATGTGAAATGTGTGTGTGTGTATGTGAATTAGTCAGAGGAGGATGGGGCAGTGATAGGGTAGAGGCCAGAGCACCAAAAATGCAAATTACTTTAGGAACATGACTCAGGCGCAACATTGACTTTGAATGGCACACGCAAGCGGCCAGCTGCGATATAACTGAACTGAATGGCAGAGTACTGGGCAGAAAGATTGAAGGAAAAGTGAAACGAAGAGAAGTGTAGTGAAGTGGAGGGGAGGGGAGGGGTTTGGTTAGCGGTCGCAAGCCAGGCAAAACTATTGTGCAAAGGCAGTTGCTCGAATGGATAAGTGGGCTAACCTGAGTTGGGTGCTCTCTGCAATGAATGACCTTCGGTAAAATTGTTTTGTTGGCACAATAAGTACATATAACACACAAAAAACATGAACAACAACAACAACAACAACAACAACAAGAACAACAGCCGCGATGGTGGCACCGCCGACCACGATGGTGGCATGAACAACATTTAAAATGGCAGCTACAGCAACTGACGAGCATGGTGTACGTAATAAAAGTACAAGAGTACGAATGAAAGAAAGAATGAAAGAAAGAAAGAAAAAAATATAATAAAATGGAGTATACAATGGGTGTTATCAAAAATATCGCTGGCAACAGCAGAAAATTATACTAAATTATTTATTATGCATAAAAAAGAAAGCACAAGGAAAACAAAACCGATTTGGGGGAAAATTGAGATGGCTGTGACAATGCAAGGGCCAATGTGCTGGTGGGGTAGGGAGCTAGTTGTGCGGAGGGCAAGGGAGAATGCACGAATCAACCGCATACAACAAATGGCGAATGACATTTTATGGTAATGGCCCCAAAGAATGCCAAACCGAATGCCAAGGTGGCGGCAATGCTCCAATATAGTAAATATGTCGGTATGTTGAGTGAATGGTCGGTCGCTTGAAGTGGTTGGGGACTGTATTGTATTTTGTTGGCAAGCGAAATTGAGTCATCGATAGTATTGCGAAAAAAAGAGTCGTTGTTCGCGTTTATTTCTTTTTTATTTACATTTTATAAAATTATATTACTATAAATACTATGTAGAGTACATTGAATTGTAAGCAAAATTTAATGCGTGCGCAATTTGCTGAAATGAGTTTAAATGCGTAAAATGGCAGAATTATGTAAGCAGAAGGTTGCACACATTTAGGTACGGTTCTTTATATAATCTTCACACATAGTGTGAATAGTACTATAATTTCATTACAGAGTTTGTAACGTAACAAAGGAGCCAAAATATATAAGTAGCTACATTAATCATCAAAACGAATCGTTTTAGCCATGTCCGTCTGTCTGTATTGATGCAAAATAGACCTACTGTTTTTGGCATGTTGATCAGAAATTAGGTATGGAGACTTCTTAACTTCTTATCCTAAGCGGATCTTATATAATAATTATCATGCACAGTGGTTCAAAACCAATTTTCATTGGATAAAATATATATTTTTTTTTTTTTAATTATTACTTTTTTAGTACAAAAAACAGTTTAAATATTATTTCTAAGAAATAGTTACAATCTAAAGCTTGTAAAGCATCTGTAAATCCGAAAAAAGAAATTTTTGAGAATATATTTCCAGTTTGATTTATCATATCTACGGCTATTGTGGACATTTTTAAGCTGTTTTAAGTTTGTTGGATAGGTGCATTAATTTACTTTTCAGCCATATATAAAATGGAACTCGGCATATTTTAGCAATTGATTTTGCCGCAATTAAAAGTACAATCAAAACAGTTAATAAATTAATTTAAAATAGTTAAAAAACAATAAGGTTTATAGAACATTTACTTAAAATCAGACTTTGGACCGACTAGTACCATATGAGATGAGGAGAACAAACATAAAAGATGCATAAAGAAAAAACATGTCCATGACGAGTTTAAAACAAAAAAGGTTAATAATAGATCAACCAAAATTAGGAGAGGTCAATACCAATGATTTAAATAACGCTCGTCGATTTTTTTCTAACTCAGAGTTGATCAGCGAAATTACACTGTGTTAGAATTTCTTTCTTGCAGTAAGCTTATTGATGGAAACAAACCGCTGAACTGTACAATGAGAAACGCCTCCCCAAGAGTTCACAAAATTTCATACCATGGCAAGGATATTATCCAATATAATTTATTTCCACTAGTAGAGCTGTCTGAGGAAGCACAGGAAAGAAGAAATAAAGACTATAGATGGTATTATGTTGAATATAACATAAGAAAAATTTCGAGAAACTCCGCGAATGAAGATCTTTTATATCGGACAATGTTTCTTTTAAAATTAATGGTTATTTTAAGATGACATGATGCGATAAATTAGATAAAAGTGTTTGTTGAACCCAGTGTATGCTTCAAATCTCATCCCGCCATTTTAAAATGGGCATAACTTTTGAAAGAAACATCGTAGGACATCATTCGATAGGTAATTTTCAATTCAATTCAATTCAATTCAATTTTATGTACAAGTGTGTTTAATATTAGTTAAGAACAGAGTTCAGACCGGATGGTCTTTTCTACTAGGAAAGGAATATACAGAGTTTGAAATTAAAGAATATAATTATAATATTTGCAACAATTATAATTAATAATGAAAAATTTTGTTCAGCCTGTATCTAACCTTAAAAATATCCAAAATATCAATTTTTCATGTACATACACAAACATTTTAAAATCCTGACATGATGCGACGTGATCTGATTCAGTTTCTGCGCAAAAAATATACTTCGCAAATACTTCAGATGCCAATAAAAGATCCATGCAGATCTATGAATGACTTACAGATGCATGATATGTCAAATTTTGTACATTTGTACGTTGACTGTCTTTATTTCCTGGAAATGAAACTGTAAGCAATTCCTAATCAAAAAAAAAAAAAAACAGACCTTCAAGAGTTACAGAATTTTGTCCAACGTAAAACGTTTTTGAGCCACTGTGCGACTTTTACTAACAGGTATAACCTCCTATATAAATCCATGCAATGCTTTTTCTTAAACCATAACCATTAAACACGGCGCCATTCCGCTTCGTGTATTGAAATTAATCTATCGTAGCTTTCATATAATGACACCACCCACTTTTTTTGATCTTATAAGAATACCTTTTCACTTCTTGAGCATTCCAAATCGAACTGAAGGTCTAATATAGCTAGAACATACGCACGTTTTGATGTGAGCACACCACCAATTTTAAGTTTCTATATGCAGGTAAACTGTCTTACTTGCTAATTGACTGTCTACTTTAGGAGATAAGTATAATATCTTTCGAAATATAAATTGTCGCAGTACTATAGCATAGTAGCATGTGTAGAGTATTAAGGCTTCGGTTGTACCGAAGCTAACATTTTCTCTTGTTGTCTATCTTTTTTATTTTTGAACTTAGTATAGCAACCTGTTGTTTGTCTTAGAAGTTGCAGAGAATATAACGCATACGCGCTGCATTTTATGCAATCGAAGGACCTTACAAAAGTTCAGTAGTTTGGTTAAATCTTATAAGTATTAGGTACACATATCGTTAAATTGTATTGAATAGATTATAGTCTAAACATTTTTCATTTCGAATATCAAGCAAGATCGGTAAAGCCTGGAAAAAAAATACTACTGGAGTACAGCCGACACAAGCAGAGTCGCCAGATCTGCAAGAAATTTTACTTGTAATTTTATACGAATTTCGGCATTAGCTGAAGCTATTGGAGAATTTCAAAGAGTGTCATAGTAGAGATGGGGATGCAAGAGGCATCCGTAAAGACTGTTTTCAAGTGGTTTCAGTGTTTCTGTGGAGTATGAACCTACAATGAACGCAAAAGCTAACAAAGTTGCAAGATTTACTCAGCGACCGAATGCTGACGAACTGGTCTTTAATGTATGGAATATTACATTAGTATTTGGTATTGATGAAGAAATAAGTGCAATGGATTCAAAGAATTTTGAGTGAAGCCCAAGATGAGTTGTGTTAATTTTGCTACGAAACTTCTTACAAAAATTAAGCTGGGATAGTTCGGAACAATTAATAAAATCGCGACCGCTGACAAAGCTTAGTATTATAATTATGTCCCGGAAACCAAGCAGTATTAAATAGTATGGATTATAGATATTGGCAGTTCACCCTTTGAAGAAAGCCAACGAAAGTCAGCTACAAGGATAATGATGTCGTTTAACTTAAGCAGCGAACAAAAAATTGCGCTGATATTGCTTTAGGAACTCTTCAAATAGTTACTTGTAAGTGGTACACCGAATTTATCTTACCAGAAGCCTACTTTTCTCCAAATGATGCAGAAAAGTGCCCCGTCTCCGAAATGTAAAAAGTTTATGTATTGTATAACTTTTTGTTAGCCGTAGCGGGTACCCGCTAGTACCCGCCTTACACACCACTTACTGATATTTACACATGATAAGCGAATAACAGCATATGGAGTTAAAAAAAAAGAAAAAACTTATTAACTTCCAATTAAAACTAGAATGAAACTACTACGAAGTAGCTGCTTAATGTACTGGAGAACTTCCATGCTTTGTGAACCAACACGAAATTGTGACAATGTGTTACCACAGGAAGGGTGTCAGAAATGGCATTACAGAATACCTAAACCACGCAGTTAAAATTGACTTATCGGCTTAAGGAGTGTATAGAAAAATGAATGAAAATTATGTTAAAAACTAAAAATATATTGAAAATTTAAAATATTTCCATTCAATACAACTTACGGAACTTAATTTAGCCCATTCGTGTTACATACATACAATATGTAGAATATATGTATGTACAACTATATTATAACTTTTTGCATGCGATGTGTGTGTGGGTGTGTATGTGTATGGTGAGTGTGGAAGTATTTATATGCTTGTCTTCACACTTCCGCTGCAAAACAAACTCAAAGACAACAAAATTAAAGCAATTCACACGTGCACAGATCCAATCACACAAACACACACACTCACATACATATGTAGACATCCACACACGAACACACCGAAACGCACTTTAAGCGATGTGCTTCGTAAAGTTTGCTTTGCCATTTCAAATTGGACTTCGCATCCGCTTCCGTTTTATTTTGTTACGCTACGTTACGTTACGTTGCGTACTGTTAAGTTTCGCGCATGTAAGGCGCTCACCCGTATACAACTTGCTACTTGGCAACTCTGCACTCGACTTGTCATGTTCGAATTGTTCGCTCTTGCGTTTTAATCAAGCTAATTGATATGGATGCACTGCGATGCCTTGATTTGTTCCTTTTGTTTATTATTCTTGTTGTTGTTGTTGTTATGTTTGGCACTGCTGTGTGCCATAAAGGCAACGGCACGAGGGAATCGTCTACGTGTGCGCTTTAATTTATTACCAAATAATTGGTACTTTTCTCGCTAATTTACAAAAACACTGAGACTGGCGTCGTGCAAGTATCCAGGTGAAGTTACAACATCAACATCAACATCTCCATCAACACCAACAACAACAATAAAAAGCGGGGTCAAAGATTGACACTTGTTTATTTGCTATTTGGCAAATAAATAATTTATCACTTTCAAAAGCAGCCTGTGAATAAATGAAAATATTTGACTAATGAAAACAGGTAAGAGTTCTATAATCCATCCTGAAAAGTGTTGGAAAGTGTGTTGTTGAAAGTGGGCTGATGTACCGATGTGTCAAAAAAAAAAAAAAACATTCCACAAATTTTTGTCTGGTGATTTGAGTTTCACCGAGATAATTCGTAGCTGTCTCAGATTTTATTTAAAGCAGTGTTTAATGCTATGCAGAGTTCTGTAAAAAAAAAATCAAAAATACGTTGCAGACGATGCACGATAAATGATTTTTTTCCAGATTGACTTTAAAAACATTGTGAAGTGCTATATTTATTGTGATGCATCTGATGTACTTATTGTATTTTATTAATACTGGAATTCTCCCAGTAGTCGAAATTCGACGTTTGCATTGGTGTTGTATTTTGGCACACTGAAAAAATTATGACTCAGAAAGATTCGCATAAAATGTCGCACACATACAGTTACACTTTGGATGCTCTCCTTTTGGACACATCACCGCTTTAAATCAGTTCCTTCCAGAAAGAGAGTGGCAATAAGATAATAGATGTAAACGAATTTTTCTTTATTTTCTACATATCCACTCATTCTCTTTTTTGTTT
>JAWNNQ010001699.1:92500-288879 GCA_035044765.1 Leucophenga montana
GTGAACGTACACGTGCGCTGGCTGCTACTACAGTCAGACCGAGTCAAGCAAGACCAGGTACACAGCAGCGTCACTATGCTGAAAGGACAGCAGTGACAAACCGACAGAGAGCGGAAGGAGCAACGGCAATGAAAACCATTGCCGTGCGTTCCCAAGCTCGAGGTAAAAGTAATGGTGCAGCCAGCAAAACGTCACAGCATAGTAGGAAAGCTACGCTGGATAGGAAGCCGCAACCAGGACAGCCAGGGGCTGTGGATGACCCAAAGCGCCGGGGATTAAGTGGAGCGGGCGTCAAGTGGTACATAGGTTACCTCGAGCAGGGACTGACGCCTGATAGGGCTCGGGAGAGAGCGCTGAGCCAGAAGACTGTTGTGCAGCCCCAACAGCCGTCCAGCAAGCGAGCGAACAAGACGCTCACCCCTCCCGACCACGCGGCAGAAAAACATAGCAGGACGGATGCTACAAGTACAGAGGGCGACGACTTACCGTCGACCTCAGCGGCGGCAGCGTTGGCAGCCAAGAAAGGAAGCTCCAGTAGGAGACAGACCGTCGTGGAGGGCAGCCAACGGGCAGCCAGCTACGTCAGCATCGTCAAGTCCACGAAGGTGGCAGTGCTATCTGAGGACTATCCTCAGATAATGCTGACACCAGATGAGCTGACGGATCTGGAAGACGCTATCCTATGTGACGTCGCAAAAGGCTGGTCACACAAGATTAAATTTGACGCCGTAAATTTTCGGCCAGGGATGCTCAGGTGGATTGTGCGGATGAGCACACCGTGGAGTGGCTTCAACCGCACTGCTTAACCTGACGGGAGCAATTAAGGCATCCCTTGAAAGGAAGGAGATCACCTTATGTGCCTTTCTAACCCGAAGAACATACTGCGTGGCTCTATTACATGGTAGTGAAACGAATGGTAATGTATGGCATAGTCGCGTGGGGAGAGCGAGCGAGCCAAATGACAGCCACAAAATCGCTCAACTCCCTGCAAAGACTAGTGTGTTTTTGCATCACAGGGGCAATGCGCACGTGCCCAACAGTGGCGTTGGAAGCAAACCTAGATTTGACACCAATTCATCTGGAAATCGAACATAGAATAAAAGAAACGCTCTTAAGACTGTCAGTCGATGGAGACAAAGCTACCTCGGAAATCTGTCAGAAACGTCTCAATACATGGACGTTCGGAGCATCCTTAATGTCCATGCCCGGAGACGAAATGACACAGAGGTACATATTTGATAGGAGATTTAACATCAAATGGTCCGATAAAAAATCGTGGACGTCAGAGAGTTCGTTCTAAAGCCACACACCATCAAGTGGTATACGGATGGATCCTTGAAAGAAGATGGTACAGGGCTAGGAGTTGTAGGCCGTAAGACTTACTATTGGGAGTCATTGGGAAAACACATCAGTATCTTCCAAGCAGAAATTTGTGCAATAATCGGATGTGCACAATTTAACCTAGATAGAGGCTATCACAACTGTGATATTGCGGTGAAGGCACTTAACTCCATAGTAGCTAGGACGGAGCTAGTACTAGAGCCATATGGACTATTGGAAAAACTAGGCGAACATAACAGAGTTTCTCTGCTGTGGGTGCTTGGTCATAAAAATATTCCAGGTAATGAGCAAGCAGACAAGCTTGCCAGACAAGAAGCGGCAACGCTATTGATAGGACCTGAGCCGTATTGTGGCATCGGGAGATATACTATACCGGAATTAATCCGCAAGGAGAAGGATACATGAAAAGGAAAACGCTGGGCTACAAACCAAGGACTAAGACAAGCAAAGTTATTTCTAGGGGGCTACAACCCGAATAGATCGAAAACTTTGCTTCAGTTAGGTAGGAACCAACTAAGGATATTACCAGGACTGCTAACAGGTCACTGTAGACTAAAGAACCATTTATATGTTTTGGAGATACATAACTCACCTGAATATAGATTCTGTGACCATGAAGAAGAGACATTGACACTATGTGTGAATGGTATAAAAACAAGTGAATAGGTTGTGTTTAACAGAAGCTGATCAAGAATGTGTATGCATATACTTTATGGGGTCTGCTGCAACTCCTTTTGCCTGTTACAAACTTTTGCACAAACTATAAGTATATACCCTTGCTCCCCCGTCCAGTGCATAGTAATGAAGAGCAAAGCTACATTTTTTGAAAACATTGGGAACTGAAATTGCTATTTTTCATCACTGTTTCTTTTTTTTTTTTTTGTAACTGCTATTGCAATTATTTTAAACACAATTTCTTCCTGTTCCTGTGGTCAGTTCAAAACAGTATTTATGCGCCACTTCGCAACCGTCGATGAAATATGGATGTATATAGAAATTGCTACTGTTTCACGTTAAATATTAGATCTTTTTAGTAAACACCGAATACCAGTTATCAAAAATCACTGCTATTTGCGAAAATGTGAAAGCAGTTCCAGACAGGTTTTTTTCAATAAGATTGAAAAATAGCAGTGAAGTGAAAAATCTCTCACTCCTCGTACCTAGTCGAAGGATCTTTATTTGAACAGATTTGTATGGGGCTACGTTCTATAGTGGTCCGCATCAATTTGATGTTTCTAGCTTATTAACAAAAATTATTGTTTAAAAGAACTAAAAAAACACGCTTTAATAGTAATGTGAACTAAAAAGTAAAAAAATAGTTTTGAATAAGTTTAAAATGAGAATTAAGTGATTGACAGAAAATTAACTTAACATTTCGACGTTGGTGAAAATTAAGTTGAAAGATTCCGTTACATAGATAGATAGATACAGTTCAAGCTAATAAAAGCGTGTTAAATACACAAAATTGTTTTATCAAAAACTATAAAATGGGGCAGTGTTGTATATGCCTTCATTTTATACACTATATTTAAAGAGGGAGTAAGAGATAGTAAATGTTCAAGATTTATTTCTCCAAAATCTTTGGTTTTGGTGGAATGATAGCGTATAACACAATCAGTAAATACCGACATATTTTGCATATTTTTCTATATCCTGTTGAGAGTCAAACGTTAAACATTAAAACTACATAAGAACAACAATAGATAAACTGAAAAGTAACAACATTTGCATTAGTCACAAAATGATTGGAATTAGGACTGAAGACTCGCCGGCCAGAAGGTTAAGCTCGCTATAAACCTATTATAAGTTTCACTCGCTCTTGGCAGCAGTGTAGTTTCTTTTACACAACAAAAACAGCAACAGCTAGAATAGCCATTGTAAAACGGAAGAATATAAACTAAAATACTTGAGCTAACAACATTCAGAGCAATGAGCACTCGACAGTATGGCGAAGTAGTAATTAAAGAAGGCTAAATAAATAAAAAAATAAATAAATAATACAAACAAAAAAAAAAAAATAACCCTAGCTCTGGGTGGCACCAATGTTAAAACACTCTTCACTTCTTCAATGAAAGTAAACCAACCTTACCAAGCTTCAAATGGATATTTCAATAATTGAGGGAATGGTTTGCGATGTTACACACAGACAAATGGTCAGACAGATGGACAGACAAGAGTATACATACACATATATTATTCTTTATAGGATGTCATATCAAAATCTTCTCTACTATTGAAATTTAACTTCTTGGACTTAAAACACCATTAAAAAAGTATTTACAACAGTCGGTTAAAAACCAATTGACCTTCGCAAGGAAACAAAATCCTTCGTCGAACAACAAATTATATTTTTCAACATAAACTGGATACACTAAGTCCAACAATCCTACTATTTTTCGATAGTCTTTGAATATTAAGAATTCTCAGTGCCCTTAAAGTAGCAGGTTGTTGCAGCAGTGAATTTGACCCTAATTGCCCCAAACTCACTTTCGGCAACTTCAGCTTCGACTCGCTATTGTTCGTTGGTGTTCGGTGTGGATGGCTTTTATATCCGATCGCCTATTATCAGACCTTAGTTTTATCGACCATATCAGTGTTGTGACCTCTTTTGGATCTCTCATCAACAAACGAACTCGTTTAAATTCAGCTATCCAATTTCTATATACATCCATATTTGCATAGAATAGTAGTGGTTTCGGAAAGCGACATGAAGGTCTTTTTGAAATTTTTAAAATCTTTAAATTGATTCACTCCATGAGAAAACTATGGAAATGCGTAGGTGGGCCAGGAGGTCTAAGAGCAGCTATCAGCTAGCCAACACAGCCATAAAGTGAAGTAGCGGCTTGTAAAAAAACTATATACCGAGTTCCAAACCGATATCTTCCGAAGCCGAGTTTGCATCAACTTGTCTCGACGAGCTAATCAATATAATACAAACTTAATGGTGCCCCCATGACTACTGCAGAACCCACTTTGTGAAGAGTATTAAAAACAAAAAACAAAAAAACAAAAAAAAAAAAAAGCTAAAAACGGAAAGAGCGGAGCAAAAAAGACGTTTAAGCATCAGCGAGGCGAGCGTTGTTATATAAATTCGGATTTGGCATGCTGCACGGATTGCAACTGCTGCTGGTGTTGCTGCTGCTCCTGCTGTTGCTGTTGCTGCTGTTGGCATGAAATAAAATTTTATGCACTTTGCCTTAGTCGTCCTTGACTGCGACTGCGACTGCGATGGCAGCGACGTCGATGTAAACTAAAGCAGGACAACAACAACAAATACAAAGTGAGAAAAGGCTCAAATGAAAACGGGCAAAAGCGAAAATGAAAAGGCGCAAAGTGCAAGCAGAGTGCAGTGTTTAACCCTCAGTACCCCTCAGCTGCCACCACTTCTTTGGATGCTGACGCTAACAGCGCGCTGCGCAGGACATGAGTCACGTCGCACCGCAAAGCGCAAGGCGAACCTATGAAAAATAAGGAGAAGAAGAGAAAGACTGCAGTGCCTTTAAATAAGAAATACAAAAAATTAAAACGCGCACGACTTTCTCACTGCTTAGCTTAGTAAGCGGTCGATACGCTGCAGTATACGCTACATTTTTTTGTTTTTTTGTTTTCATTTCATTTCATTTCTGTGCGCGTACTCTCATTCAACATACTGGTAGTACATTTTTTAAAGACTAAATAATATAACTCATTAAGGACCTTTTTCACGACTTAGAATTAATTTTCACGATAGAGAATACGAATGGCCAAGATATGCTATTGGGGGCATAATATTAAGTAGTGTATTTCACGACTTCACAATTGTAAAAAAACGATTTCGAGTAGGAGTGCAGTATAAATCGATGTTTGGTCTGTTATCGGTCACTTTTTTGTATGTAATCGTTACTTTTGTCTTACTTATCGGACACGTGCTACATGCTGAACAGATGGACAGTCCGTGCATTTGCACAAATGGAAACGCATAAAAAATATAAATTAGAAAAAAAAAAAAAAATTGGATGAGAGTGAGCGCCGTCGCAGTAGTAAAAAAACAAGCAAATCCATGAATATAACATGCACGTTTGCATTCCAAATTTTAATAAAAAATTTTAATTTTGTTTGTTTTCATTTTCATTTTCATTTTGCTTTTGCTTTTGCTTTGGTTTGTTATCGAAATTGTGAAGTCAAGTTGGCAGCTAACTTCGAAATATATATATTGGCTGGTCGAACTATGCCATACGTTTATAGGCATAGGTTTATAGGTTTATTAATAACAGTCGTGACATTGCAAACTAGAATATAGTGTGAAAAAATTACCTATAAATTTATAGGCAAGTCGTGAAAATGGCCCCAAATGTTTAATAAAAATAAAAAAAGAACTGCTGACGAAAATTTTCAAAGTTTGTTGTTTTATTGAAAAGGCTGAACTTTACTTTATTATTGATTATTGATGAAAGACAATTTAACTCAAATATCTGCTTCGGTTGATACGTTATAGTAGAGCATCCATGTTGAATGGTTCGGGGTTATCGTAGCATTCTTTATCAACTTTAAATACAGTATGACGGATACTTATGGACAGCTACTGCGCATTTTAATGTTATTGTAAGGCAAACTTTTTTTATTACTACCGATATCGACTGGAAATGGTGCATGTGGACGTAGAGACCCCATCGAAAGAAGACAAAACTTCTAAGATCTTTCCAAAAACTGTTCCTCCTATATAAATTAATTTAGATATTTTGAAATGCTATGAAGAGTATTCAAGCTTCGGCTATACCGCAGTTATTGTAACTATGTCTATTGTTCACCTCTCACTTATTTTTCTTTCCTCTTGCCTTAATGCACTGCGTCGGAATGTATGCCATGCTTTAATAATAGATTGCTACTGAACAAATAAAAAAAAAACAAACCAAAACATAAAAAATGAAAAAAAAAAACAAAAAACAAAAAAAAAGAGAGCTAAATATGCGCTAAAAATATGAAATTCGAAACGATGAAGAAAAGAAAAAAATGAAAGAATGCGTGATGTATCTATAAAATTAGATTGTCAACACCAACAAACAATAATCGATCAATTTGTGCGCTTCATGAACGCTCTCTCTAAAGATTTTTAATGACTTTTATTACAGCGCACACTGGACGGAATTGCCTTGTTTTTTTTTTTTTTTGGCACAAATTCAATATTTTTTAATGAAAATTTATTTTCTTAAAGTACATACTTAAAATACAAAAATTTATGAATAATAATTGTACTAGTTTATAGCCAAAGTGTTGCATCAATGCACTTTTTTTTTACAAATTTTGTCAATTTTGTCTGCTGAACGTGAAAATAGTTTTAAAAACTAGTTTCTTTTTTTTTAATGTTTTTGGCTTTATGTTGGCATACATTTTGTGGAAAAAAAAATACCGGGAATCGGTCAATATTATCCAAATTTATTGCATCATCTCCAAAGAAATAGTATTATCGACTGGAAACGGGTGCCTCGAAATGGATATTTCAGTGTTGGAAAGAGAAAAAAGTCGGCCGGAGCCGTATCAGGGGAATACGGTGTATTTGTTGAGTTTTTAGTCAGAAATTGATTCACAATGTTGGAGCGTTGTCATGTTGCAAAATCTGGCCTTTTTCGACGAATTTGCTCTCTCACACGCCGCATATAATGGTCAGATAATATTCATTATGTACAGTCTGACCTTCTGGCAAGAACTTCGAGTGCACAACACCGTGATAATCAAAGAAAATAGTCAACATTACCTTGACTTTTGTTCGACTTTGAGGTGGTTTTTTCGGTTTCGGCTTAGTTGGATGACGCCATTCCGTAGCTTGTTCACCGGTTTGCATGTCAAACACGTAAACCAATGTATCTTCACTAATTACAATGCGTTTTATGTATTTGGAGTCGGAATTGACTCGTTCTACTATGTCTTTATGCGATTGAGTTTTTGAAGCAAATTCATATCGAATTTCAAGTTGATATTGACGTTTTCCATACAAATGCATAAAAGTGAACTCTGGGTTTATATGGGACTACGTCAAATAGTGGGCGGGACACGCCCAATTGTCTATGTATGTTTAGCGGCTGTCTCTTAAAATGCACCATATCGCATTTCAACCTAATATTGACTTTAATAAAAAAGTTTTAATTACAAAAAGTCAAAAGTAGACCATAGGTTTGCATGGGAGCTACCCCAAATAGTGGGCGGGCCACGCCCGTTAGTCTATGCATGTTAAGCGGCTGACCATAAAAAGGCACCACATTGAATTTCAACCTAATATAGACTTTAATAAAGAAGTTTTCTTACAAAAAGTCACACGTGGGCAGTAGGTTTGTATGGGAGCTACCCCAATAAAAAGATAAAAAGAAATATATGACTGGATAGCATAAAAATTGGTCCCTAAAACATGCGCGACAACATACAGACGAACAGACGGACAGACAAACAGACAGACAGACATACAGGCGGACATGTCTAGATCGATTCATCTCGTCGAGCTGATCAAGAATATATATACTTTATGGGGTCTACGACGGCTCCTTTAATGCGTTACAAACTTTCAGACAAACTGATAATACCATTTCACCTTATGTGTGAATCGTATAAAAAAAAAATATATATATAAAATTCATACCGGAAAAACGTATTCATACAAAAATATTTTAAGAACTATTTTCAAATTAAGCAGACGAAAATCTGTAAGAAAATTCTTACTATGTCTTAAGCCGGATTTAGACTTCACTAAACGGGCAATGAACAATGGCATCAATGAACAATAATATTGGCAACCGTTCACACTGCATCCATTTTCGTACAATAATATTGACAAAAACATGCTGCCAATGAATTGACACTCCCATTGACAGAATTTTTGTCAATGTAATTTTTTGCTGTTTACAATATTACAGACATATTTGACGACAAGTTCATTCCCAAAGTGTTGTTTTTATTGTCGCTGTCTTGAAACCAAATGGGTTGAATGACGCGTTATTGACGCGTTATTGACGCGTGCTGTCGAAATTGATTCATATGATGATTTTGGCTTGGTTGTAATGGCAACTTTCTTCTTGGTTTTTTTTTTCTCATTGAATATTTGTGGCAATGTGAATGTGCGTTTACACTTGTGGCTTCAATGAGCGCTGGCAATACAACAATGGAATTGTCAATAGTCATTGTCATACGTATTGTCCCCCGTTTACACTATTTATTACTAATTATTACCAGATAATTTCCCGTTTTGACAATAGTCTAAGTCCGGCTATATGTACAATACAGTGTTGAGCAATGTTTAACTATATGATTTTTCCACAGCGACTGGAAAATCACTGATATCAGTTGCTACTCGATAATGTAAATGTCAGTGATTGAATAGCAGTGGCTTTGTACTACTGCAACTATCATGCACTGCGTATTGATGCTATATAACAACATGAATATAGTATTACCAGCACAGAAATCGACAGGTAGAAGTGATGTATCAAGTATTTCTGATATATCAAAATGAATTTAGTTCAATCTTGATGAAAAACTAGACTTGTTTTTTAATATTTATACTTAAGAAGGCTACGATGAAAAGTGTTATTTCAATTATTTTAAGTATTAAATAAATGAAAAGCATGAAAAATAAAGTCCAACGTATGTAGAATATGAATATTATACAGCAAATCATTTATGTATGTCAAATAATAAGCATATCCGTGCAGTGTTTTTGTTGTGTCCTATAATAGAAAACAAAAACTAACCACTGTAAGTTTAGTAAACAGTAACTTTCTGCCAACTAGTATTGTCAAATTGTAATTGTGTTTAAATATTCCAAAAAGTGTGAATTTCAACGTGTTATTAGCACTCTTCGCTGAATTATGCCCATTCTACGCAAATTATATGGTTTTCACCGAACTTTGAGTTTAGCCATGCAACCTTGTAGGTCGAAAATAATCGAAATGTAGACGCAATTTCAAACTGGATTTTGGAGAATACAAGCATTGATAAGAAAAGGAAACTACTGAAAAAAGTCAAGAGTTTTAACCTCTACATTAAAAAATTTATCAAAATGGAATACATCCATACAGTTTTAAGCCAAAACACTGAAATAGGCTTAATATAAGTGGATAACAAAAATCAAGTGGAAAATTCACGTTTAACACACAATGATGCAGAATCAGGGCTAAAAATGAAGTTGCCACCCGAACTGGCTGAAATTGACCCGGTCTGGTGGATTTAAACTGAACCGGTAACTTAAATATCAACTCCGGGGAACGCGTCATGAGTCGAAAAAATTCGCTTCATTTTTCGTATTTATGCAAAAAAAAAAAAAAAAATTATAATTCCGCGCAGTGTGCAGCGATAGGATTGACGTTTGGAATGTGGAATTTTTTGGTTTTCCGCTTTGCTATATTGTACCTTTTACATACATTTGCACAAACTTAGTTTATTCTTGGCTCTCCAGGGCACATTATTTAAAAAAAAAGGATGTGAGTGGTGAACACTCGCGAGGCTTTGATGTAAAATATGTTGTCCATTGCATCAAGAATCAGCAACGAGTGGAAGAAATACATATGTAGATATTCATATTAGCAGAAATTTAGAAAAGCACAGGCGTGTTATGGAAACCGCTTTCGCCTCAAAGTCTTCAGTTAAAACTAAATATGAGTGAAATTTTAAAATGAATCGAAAGCGTTTTCTATAACACACATCACCAGCAACCAAATTTTTAACGACACATCTCCCTGCTCCCTGCTCCTTTCTACTTTTGTCACCTTTTGCCCATGTCCCTTTATCCTACTGCTTCTTCTTCACAGTCCGCCCTAGCCCATGACTAGGGTTCAAGTAGTTTATACGTGCAGATATAAAAAGTTATGAATATAACATTTTATATATCAATCTGCCCCTGAAACCGTTCTCCACCTGCCCTCTTCACCCCCCATCTCCATCATCCAAAGATCTCTTTACCCATGCCCCCCCCTGAGTAGGGTTCAATGTAGTTCATATCTGGAGATATAAAAGTTATGAAAGTAAACATTTTGCATCAATCTGCATCGCCTCCTGGCCATTCGTTCCCACCTATCCCTTCCACGACTTCCCCATGACCTCTTTACCGTGATCCATATTCTAACCTGTCCCCTTATTTTCCCCATATTCTCCTTCTAGCTGTCCCCTTTCTACCCAAATGTCCCAAAAAAGCAATTTGAAATGTTCCCCTAAATGTATTCCCAAATGTAAAAAAAAAAAGAAAGAATATGCTAAAAGAAACGACCAAATACTCCACCTATTTGACAAAAAAATTAATCGTTATGCTATCTGGCTGAAATCAACTTGTTAAATGAGCTGAGTTCGAAAGAGCCGACAGTATATATGTATATTGTAGCATGTGTCTGACATGTGCAACATAAATAGCGCAATGCTTTATAAAGAAACCACGCTGATACCTTAAAAACACACATGTGAAGTAGCGAGTGTGTAGTGTAGAGTAGCTAGCATACAGTATAAATATAGAGATTGGGGCGTTCAGCTTCGCGTCTCGTCGGGGAGGGCCGACAGAATCGGGACGACACTACTTTCCATTGGTACATTTTTACTCTCATCCAAATACGCCATTAAATGTATCACATCATTCACATACTTAAATTTAAATGGGTAACTCAAATGGTGCTACTCCATATAGTTGTATTTACATGTACATTTCTTACATTTCATCTGACCAAGCCTTAGAAAAGTCAATACATCTCGTCCATCATACTGATAATGGTCAGATAGACGAATGAAACGACTAACGGAGAGACTAACATGACTATCTCAGCTTGACTTTTAATGTTATTTAAGAATATATTGTATGAATATTCTTGATGGGGACTGACAGGACCCGTTTGGCTGTTACATACCTTTCCATAAACTTTATAGTAAATATAAATTCTCTTAACCTAAGCGTGCAGGGTATAAAAATAGAGTCCTAATGTGTATTCTCATACTTATTCTTTCTATCTCCCTTACTATATATGTACTTTTTTCAACCTTTCAGTTGATTATTTTCGTTTACTATGCCGCCAACTGAGCGTTTGCTGCGGCCTGCCTAGCCTGGACCTGCTTGGCCACAAATTAACTTGATTACGTGCAACAGAGCGTATGAGTAACCAAATTTTGCCATTTATTTGTACACTTAGACGTTAACGATGCGGTTGTGGTAAAATAGCCAGCCAGCTAACAAGTCGTCCGCCCCAAGGCAGCACAGCACATAGATACACATACACTTATATAGAAACCACCATAACCCACGTGAACGACGATGAAGTGTACAACAATGACAACGTCGCCAGCCTGCATGAACGTTTAACTCAGTTGTGGTGGCGTGGGCAGCAGCTGCGTGCAGCGCCCAACGCCATCTACTGATTGCATAAGCATCATCGTGTGCTTGTCTTGTATTTATACGCTTCACACACAGTGTGGAAAGGGTGTCATCAGCTTGTCTGAATGTTTGGAACGCATTGAAGGAGCCATGGTCAGCTCGTTGAAACGAATTGATCTAGACATGTTCGTCTGTCTATCTGAATATTGCTGATCATTTTTTTGTACTTTTTTTTTTAGATATCTGGCTGAAATTCGATATGTGGAAGCTTATTTTTTGTCCTAACCCTATAGAATATCTATATCAATATATATTGATTCTTAAGTATGGATGTTTCATTTGTGAAGGGTATGAAAGCTTCGGTTATACTCTGGTTGTCGTTTTTTTATTAGGATCTTTTTTATTCAAGCTAATTTCAGCTCAAACTAAATAGGCCAATCGACATTTTCGAATTAGTTACTGCATTGTACATTCAAACAACATTTGCTTACTTGGCTAGAATGAAATTAATTTCTAAAAACTAGTTCTGCACTGAATAACTATCACATAAAAAAGCCATTGTAAAGATAGGATTGATATTCTTGTTTTTATACGAAGTCGTACTTAAAATTTGTTGGCAGGATTCGTACTAAATATTCTTGAATCAAGTACAGAACGGGATAAATTCATAAATCACCTTTACACAAATCACAAATACTTACAATAAGTATAAAATTCTTCAAAAATGTATACAAATCTAATTCCAAGAACAAATCTGTACGCAAGTAAATTACAAAAGTTTTAGAATGTCAAATAAGTCCTTTTCCACTTGAATTAAGTATAAAATTCTTGAATTAACTATAAACATCTAATTCTAAGAACAAATCTGTACTCAAGTCAAGACCAAAACTCTTAGAATGTCAAATGAGTCCTTTTTGACTTGAATTAAGTAGAAAATTCTTAAATGAAACTCTGAGCGGACAAAAAAAACCTGAGAGGCAAATACAATTTACTCTCTCAGCTATTCCAATTTCTTAGCACCGACAGTAAATGAGAAAAGCAATAGGTTGTGAGACGGCAACTCCATGTATCGGATGCCCATCAGCCGAGGTACAGGGTGTCCCAAAAGAAAGTTCACATTTAAAAAATCAAGAAAAAAAAGTAAGTAGTTTATTGAAAAAATGTTTATTAAATGATAAAATGAAATTAAAAATGATATTGTCCAAATGTAAACCGTTGCGTTCACGGCATTCATTTAATCGAGCACTAAAATTTCCTATGACGGCTCGGCAGGTATTCTCCGTGATGGCTGGCATTTCGTGACGGATATTTCCTTTTAATTGTGCCAGGGAAGTCGGTTTGTTGCCGTAAACTTTAGATTTGACGTAACCCCACAGGAAAAAGTCCATAGGTGTTAAATCGGGACTTCGTGGAGGCCAACTTATGTCACCTCTCCTGGAGATCATTTTGCCAGCATCCTGAGGCTTTAATTCTTGCACCAACTGAATTTTGTAGGGGTGCAGCTTAAAATCTTTGTGTAAAATGCGGAACAATGATGATCTATGCACGTTTAAAGCAACAGCACGCTACTGAATCTAAAGATCCGGGTTGTCACGAACAGACTGAGTAACACTGTCTACGTTTTCGAACGTTCTCGAAGACCTTGGACGTCCGGACTTTAATTTTTCCAGCGTTCAACCGGTCTCTTCAAACTTCTCAACCCATTTTCCAATGAGTCGAGGGCTTAGCGCATCATTTAAATGACGAACATGTCGAATACTGCAGAATTTTCTGCCGTTTTTGTAAAATTCAAGTACGCACAACGCACGGTCCGCTTCCCATAGCGACCAAATTCCCAAAAGCTAGGCTACCGATTGACATACCCCCTGCGCCCCTCGGAATAGTTGCGTTCATGCATTCATCAAATCAAATGTGAAATTTCTTTTGAGACACCCTGTAGTTAAGACTATGATACTTCTCAGCGCCGTTCGGATTTGTCATGGTTCGATACGAGTTTCCTCCACCAACACATGTAAAGTGAACAACAAAATTAAATTATAATTTTCTGAAACTAGAAAAGAAGAAAAAAAAGGAAAAACCAATCATTTTTATTTTTGAGCCCTTTTGTACTCAAATTAATACAATTTTTTCCTAAATCAAGCTCAGTAGAGCTTGAAGAGGGTTAAATTTAAGAATTTCGGGTTTGAAACAAAAGTTCTTGAACCAAGAATTTTGTACTCCGCATAAGAAAATCTGTACTCACCATATTATTGATTCCGCTATGGATCATTTCAAGTACGGAAATCCTAATTTTTTCATTAGTATATTTCATCATTTGAATTGCAATAATGACAAACGCATTTAAGTAGAATATTATCAAAAAATATTATCAAAAACAAAACTACAAGAATCTATTTCAAATAAACTGTTTGCTAGTAATGCAACTTATATTGATTTGGCAACCCTAGTTCAAGTTTGTAGCTGAAATGAAATAAAGTCTGCTAGTTCATTTTGTGTTTGACAAAGGTTATCATCACTCAATCGCACCTATTCTTATTTTTCGAATATTTTGTGTCGGCTAGATCGCTTATTGTCCTCAGCATCAAAGTCAATCATCTTGAAACATCGAAACCACTACCTGCACATTGTTTTCGATAAAATACTGATTATTGGACAAGTTTTTAATTACTTGAATTTAAAATGTAATTTACACTAATTATGCTTACATATGTCGCTCAAACTTGGCCATCTGTTACATAGTAAAACATGTTATTATAACCATAATAATAGCTTAAACCTACAGAACGATGTGCCATATAAATATTGATACATGGGATTCCCTTGCAGCTAATTGTAAAATAAAATGGCAGCTTTCTGATCTGTACTCACCATACACAATAGTTGAAACAGACGGCTGGTATTAAGATAGACTGAAATAAAATTAATGAGTGCATGCAACCCTCTAAAAGGGGGAGCACAACCATTTGTATGCATATATGTAAAGCGTCCGCCCGTAAGAAACCAACAAATTGCATTTAAAGTTGATATTGGGTGTAATAAATAATTTTTTCATAGAAAAACTCAAAACTGGGCGGTGGGTTTGCATGGGTGCTACCCATAAATGTATGCGGGACAAATTGCTTGGTATTTATGCGAAGCGTTCATCCATAGGAAGCCACGATATCAAATTTCAACTTGCTTTTGACTGAAATAAAAGATTTTCCATACAAAAAGGCAGAAATGAGCGGGTGGTTTGTATGGGGGCTACACCAAAAAAATCGCGGTATCACACCCAATATATATGTATGTGAAGCGCACGACAATAAAAAGCCACCTTATCAATATTCAAGTTTATTTTGGGTGAAATAAATAATTTGTTCATACAAAAACCCAAAAGTGGGCGATGGGTTAACGCAGAAAGTGGGTGTGGCAGGTCAATATGTATAATCTATTTGACTGCAATAAAAATAAGTCTATGTGCCAATTTACAACTGGATATCACATAAACTGATCCCCAAAAAAATGCGGAACAACAAACAGATGGACAGACAGACGGGCATAGTTAGATGTAGTTTATGGGGCCTACGATGTTTACTTTAATGGGCTACAAACTTATAGACAAACTGATAATAGCATTTGGCACTATGTGAGAATGGTATAATCATTAAGATTTGACATAAAGTCAACTTTTATGTCCCATTTGATTGCCAAAGATTCATTTATTTTTAGTTCATTTTCGTTTATGCATAAATTCTGTTTTATTTTGCAAGGACAACATTTCTAAATTTAATATATATCTCTCTCATGGCTATTTTCATTAAGTATCCAAAATTGTATCAGGTCGAGTCACTAGAGGACATAGCTCATACTAACATTTTGACAAGATAGAGTCCATTTTTTCTGCAATTTCTTATTTACACTCCATGCATATCGGGAGACAGTAGCAGAGTAGAGTTTCTATACATTAAATTGAAGTACAAAATGACCCAAAAAAGTCTTTTTTTTTTTGGATGATTGTTCTATTTTTAGAAAATTCTAATTTAATTTTATTATATTTACACGGTTTAAAAAATTGGTCTTTGTTGGAGGAACATGGCATCTCACCACGGATACATGGCAACGACCCTGGGAAGTGCCATTGTTTTAACTACCTCGACTAACGGGCATCCGAATCACAACCTATTCCTTTTCGCATTTACTGTCGGTGCGAAGTAATTGGAGCAGCTGAGAGAGTAAATTGTATTTTCCTCTCAGGTTTTTTTCTCCTCACAGAGTTTTATTTAAGAATCTTCTACTTACTTCAAGTCAAAAAGGACTCATTTGACATTCTAAGAGTTTTGGTCTTGAATTGAGTACAGATTTGTTCTTAGAATTAGATGTTAATAGTTAATTCAAGAATTTTATACTTATTCTGAGCATTTCCGCACTTGATTTATAAATTTATCCCGTTCTGTACTTGATTCAAGAAAACTTAGTACGAATAGTACTAAAAATTTTTAAATACGCCTTCGGATAAAAACAAAAGTTTTAAACCAATTTTTAGAATAGCGTTTTTTCTGCGTACTAAGAGTTAATTTTCTTTTTTCATAATAAACATTACATTGATAATCGACTGTTATTGTTAAGTATTATGTCAAGAATATAACAAAAACTTGCTTTAAGTAGTGATCAAATCGTAAAAACTGCCAACCTAAACGTGGGAATTAAGTTTGTTAAAATCTACCAATAAATTTACACTATATTAAATTTTAAGTTAATATTGACTGTACTAAGAATGTTTTTCATATAGCCCAAAAGATGGCGGGACACGTCCCCTTTTTATTTAAGTGAAGCGTCTGTCCATAAGAAGCCATCATGCTAAATTTTAAGGCGATATTGACTGCAATAAAAACCTTTTCTTACAAAAGTCAAAAGTGGGTGGGTGGTTTGTATGGAGGCTACCCCACATAGTAGTTGTAGCATATTAATATGAATACTCCATAAACTTGGAACCAGAAGAAGCATAAATACCGGCATTCAGGCAAATATCTAAGAAATTAGCTAAAGAAAATGAGCAACAACTTTCAAACGAACAGACTGACGTGGCTAGATTAATTCAAGATTATATATACTTTATGGGATCTAAGATGCCTACTTAAATGCCTTACAAAAATTTCAAGACAAAGTGATTTCACCATTTCACACTATGTGTGAATGGTATAAAACTTATAAACTTCCAACTATTTCGTTCGTGCTGGACCAGTATATATAGGTGGTACTCAGAGTTTAAACATGGAGTTGACGTATATCAGTAGTTCTGTCAAAAAACATCAAAGCTGTGAGTGAACTGATACTGCAAGATCTAAATAGGACATATTGAGAGACATTATAGTGGGGGTTCAAATAGGGGCTACCCCAAAAAGTGGGTGGTACACGCCCACTAGTAGCTGTGTATGAAGCGATGTAGTAGATGTGTAAGATGCCGCCATATCGAATTTAAAGTTGATATTGACGTTTTCCATACAAATGCATAAAAGTGAACTGTGGGTTTATATGGGACTACCTCAAAAAGTGGGAGAGACACGCCCATTTGTATATGCATATGAAGCGGTTTCCACTAAAATCCACCAAATCGAATTTCAAGCTAATATTGATTTAAATGAAGAATTTTTTTCATAAAAAACACAAAATGGTGGGTTTGTATGAGGGCTACCTCAAAAAGTGGGCGGGCCACGCCCAACTGTCTATGTATGTTAAGCGGCTGTCTCTTAAAAGGCACCATATCGCATTTCAACCTAATATTGACTTTAATAAAGAAGTTTTTCTTATAAAAACACAAAACTGAGCAGTATGCTTGTATGGGGGCTGCACCAAAAAGTGGACGGGCACGCCCGTTAATCTATGTATATAAAGTGGCTGACCATGAAAAGGTTCAACCTAATATTGACTTTAATAAAGAAGTTTTCATACAAAAATTCAAAAATGGGCAGTAGGTTTGTATGGTGGCTACCCCAAACAGTGGGCGGGTATAATTAATATACATGTCAATCATCAGTCCACTAGAAGTCACCATATCCATTATTAAGTTGATATTGACTACAATAAAAAGTTTTTCATACAAAAAGTCAAAAGTGGGCGGTGGGCTTGTATGGGGGCTACCCCAAAAAGTGGGCGTAGCGGGTCAATATTGATACTCTGTTAAACTGCAATAAAAAGAATTGTATGTGCAAAATTTCAACAGCATAGCATAAAAATTGATCCCCAAAAAATGCGCCTTTAATATTTTATGCAAAATGCAGCTTGTTGTTATCCCAAAGGCAATTATTTTCGAGTTATAGAATGCCCACGTGGAATGTCAATTCTTTTACACTTCAAACAATTTAGACTACTTCTCTTTGTTTTTCTTTCTCAGAAAAATCTTCGTCAGATGCTGTGCGGCATCTTTATTATCAAAAAGCAATACGTGAGGCCACTTTATATATTTCTAGTGTAACTATTATTAATACGGTTTTAATTGTATTTCCAAGGCATTAAAGGAATCATTTGAGACCCCATAAAGTACTGCATACAGACAGATAGACAGACAGACGGACATGGCTAGATCGACTCGTCTCATCGAGCTGATCAAGAATATATATATACTTTATGGGGTCTACGATGCCTCCTTTAGTGCGTTATAAACTTTCAGACACACTTATTATACCATTTCACACTATCAAAGGTGTCACAGAAATCTCTAGACAAAAATCTGTCTGGTGATTTGAATTTCTCTAAAAAATTACTCTAAAAAATAAATACACATTTTTTTAAATTTAAATTAAATAATAAAATATGCTAAATGTTTAAATCCTAAGACACAGTTACGAATAAACTACATTAAACTAGCACAAAAACAGAATTTTACCTTATGATTTGAAGAGTTTATATATGCAATTAACAATTTCACCAAGCAAAAGGCTGTATATTTGAAACAGTCTAAAAGAGATTTCTGTGACACCTCCGTATGTGTGAATGGTATAACAATTATTGATTAATAAGTACTTATTAAAATGAATACGCTAAACGAAGCAATTCATCGAAATTGCATCTACATTGAAATTGAAATTGAAATTATGCCAGCGCTGCCAACCTATATGAATTTGATAAAATTAATTTGCGAACATATATTTTTAGTATTAAATTGATATGTTTTGTATACCATGGAATACTAATTGAGCAAAAATATATTTGTTTAACAAATAAGTTAATTTACATGTCAGTTTTATGTTTTATGCAATAAAATATGCAGCTCCAATATGTTGTGCGCAAAATTGGCAGCTCTGTTACACTTAACAAGAAACAAATTAGCTGCTGTGTTATCAACAAAATATATGTAAATGGAATAAAATATTTCTTCAATTTATGGAAGAAAAAACATCCATAACTCTGAATTTGTCAAGTGTCGACCGTGTAGCTGTGTACGCGCAAGGACAAAGCTGGTTATAAACCATTTATTGATTTAATGTATCTCTCAATTGGGAACCATTATGTTTCTCTTCTGCTAATGGTTTTCTCTTAAGATGATCAATTAGCAGTAAATTTTGCGAAAGTTATTTTCGAACTTTACACAAAAATTGAAGGGGAAAGAACTGATCCGATCATTGTATTCGACTTGTATCTGTCGATCGAGTTCTGTCACTCCCTTAACCATTTCGATCGAAATTTTCGAGATTTCGTTTGTCGGAACATTTCAAACGAATTACATCACAGTTTTGATAAATACTTTATATAGTTTCAAATGATTCCTTTAATGCCTTGGAAATACAATTAAAACCGTATTAATAATAGTTACACTAGAAATATATAAAGTGGCCTCACGTATTGCTTTTTGATAATAAAGATGCCGCACAGCATCTGACGAAGATTTTTCTGAGAAAGAAAAACAAAGTGAAGTATCTCTCTCTAAATTGTTTGAAGTGCAAAAGAATTGACATTCCACGTGGGCATTCTATAACTCGAAAATAATTGCCTTTGGGATAACAACAAGCTGCATTTTGCATAAAATATTAAAGGCATAGAAGCACCAATGAATAGTTAAATGCAGAACAGAGAGGCGGAGTGGTTTCAAATTTTGATATTGAAACAAAAGTATTTTTCAAAGCAAATAGTTAGGCATATACTCGTATGTACATAGGTAAAGCCAGAGAAGAAAAATAAGAGCGGAAAATAAAAATATGAAAGTACATATATGGGCCAAAAATCAATAAATGCTCTGTGCGAGTGCCATTGTCCGCCGTTGTCAGTTAGTATGAATTGCAAAGAGTACGAGCGAGATATAGACTGAGCGAAGAGAGATAGAATTAAAAACAAATAATGCCGCAAAAAGGACATAACGTACGAGATGTGCTTAAAACAATGGAGCATGACTTATTTATGCATTATTGATGCATTTTTACTTGCAATTTTTTTACTCACAATGCTAATGGTTAAACAAAATCTATATAAAGGATGTTTTTTCTAGCAGATAGTATTTTTAATCTGGCACAATTCAAAAATTTTATCGCTTATCGAAAAGCCGTTTGCATATTTACGTACAAAATTATTTGGCAAAGACTTCAATTACAAACATTTCAGTGATTGGGCGCTTGAACAGCTTCCGTTCCACTTTTCACTGCAAAGTATTGCTCAGTGATAAGGCTTGCTTTTGTCGCAGTACCTTTGCCAATAAGTAAAGTTGTCGCATCAGGAGCGAGGTAAATCCAACACCCCGAAAAATGACGCCTGATACAGATTCATGTTGAACGATGTTTCTAAAAGTACGTGATCATGGTCCGGAAGGCCTTTGGTTTCAAAAGAATGACGCCACATGCAATAGAGTTTGACGACAGCATATTCTCAAGAAATTAACTCATTGCCTGGCCTGAAAGATTGTGTGATCTAATACAGCTGGACTATATACTTGAAATCGTTGTTCTCTGCGCTCAACCTAGCATCCAATTTAGTCTTGAAAGCCAATATCGACCGAACTCTTTGTGAGATATGGTAAAAAAAAGAAAAATTAATTTGAAGCATGCAGCTCGTCAGACGTTCCCATGGCGACCATATGCCCGAAATCACTTTAAAACATTAATGCCATAAAATTATATATTGAACAAATAATAATATAAAAAAATTAACTCATTTCATTCATTTGTACGTGTTTTATTTCAATTTAAAGTACTATACCTCTTAAAAAGCACCCTGTATATACATACATATACATATGGAAATATCACGCATATGCAGCATAGTGCGCACTTCAATTAAAATAGCAATTTCAGTTGTGATTATTTAATTTCTTTCCTGTTGCCATACCCATTTGTATCATATAATCACTGTGGACGGTAGTCCAAGCACGAGACAACAACTCACCTTAGTGTGGGTGAAGCACGAGCACTATGGTAAACGCAGCATAATTAAGTTATATACAATTGAGAAGATATTGAAACGAATATACAAACAAGAAAGAGATATAACTATATATAGGTTACGCCGGCCGACCCCTTGATAGAGGTCACACATAAACCAATATGATCCTTAGTGAGATAGCTTTATATATTGTAGCTCGACTAAATTATTACCTGTACACGCTAAATTTTTTTCGTAGTAAACGAATTTGTGCAGCCTGTTTACATTGAAAAAACGTTTAAGGACATAAACGTATTGTGTGCATGGTATCCAAAAATTGTTCTAAACTTGATCTGCGTACATATTTGCTTCCAAATTTTGCGTAAAAAGTTATAAATATTTCTGCCTGAGTCTTTTCCAGACAGAGAACTTTTCTCTCAGACAGACTGACGTACGGACGGACATGGCTATATCGACCCGTCTTATCGCACTGCTTACGATTATATATACTTTATGAGATCTCCGATGCTTCCTTTCCTATGTTACATACATATTTAAAGCTCAACAAACCCAATACAAACATATTGAGTACAAATATAGAGCGTTCAAAAATATAGGAGGTTCGAAATACCCAACAATAGGGTTATTGGGGCTGGTAGGGGATCTATTTTCAGAAACTTTTTTACTGTATAGTGATCGATATCTTCAAATTCGGGCTACAACAAATCGCTTATCACGTCTCGATAGTGATCGTCATTGATCGCCTTATCAGAAACGATGATTTTTCTTGCCTAATCAGGGTCATCGTTCACCAAGCAAGTTTTGAATATACTATAAAAACGTTGATACTCGTACAAATTGAAGTAATGCATATTCCTCAACCGACAGGTTTACACTAAACACTGTTAACAATTCATTACGCCCAAGTTATGGAGTCATTAATAGCACGTAGTTGAAAGTTCAACAAATTGGAAATGCGGCAACTATAAGTTTGACAAATTTTAAAAGAGCTCGACATATAAAATAAGTCCAATTAATATAAAAACATAATCATGCATAGTCATATACATATATTCATTTACAGTTCTAGCCAAACACTTCATTCACCCGCTTATATGAAAAATACATACTACTACTATGTAATTAAGCGTTCCTCATGTAGCTGGTCTTCTGACGAACGAAAAGTCAAAAGTGAGTTTGTATGGGGGCTACCCCAAAAAGTGAGCGTGGCGGGTCAGTTTTGATACTCCATTTGACTGCAATAAAAATAATTCTATGTTGCAAATTTTCAACTGGATACCATAAAAATTAGTTCCCAAAAATGCGCAACAATATACAGACGGACATACAGCCGGACATAGCTAGATCGACTCGTCTCTTCGAGCTGATCAAGAATATAAGTAGTTTATGGGGTCTACTGAAAATACCATTCGCCAATATGTATGAATGGCATAAAAATTAATATCAGAAGTTTTGAGAGTTGCAAGAAGGCTGTCATCACTTGGTGTTCAGCTACAAGAGATTTACTTATTTGATTTAAATTCAATTATTCAAGAAAAAAATGAACCAGATCCAGTACAAGTTTTCCTCTTTTTTTACATTTATTCAAAAGTTGCTCAGAAAGTTCTTAGATAATTATAATATTGATATAAACATATAAAGGGTGTGGTTCGGAATTTCAACATTGAGTAACTCTAACATTATTCAGCCGATTGCGACAAATGAGGAATATTCAATTAGTATATTCTTTACCAATTATATCAAATCAGTTTTGAATGTCCATTAAATGACCGCATCCATGCGAAACACAAAAGGCAGCTCTAAATCGGGCATTCCGCATAACATTGGCCAGCATTTCAGGCGTTGTAGCAACTATTGCTATTGTTAGCTGTTACCTTTGAGTTCGTCAATGGTCTTCGGCTTGCTTTTAAAATAACCGCACAGAAAAAATACTTAACGACCTATTCTCATATGTATATTTATATATAAATTTTCATTTTATATATAAAAAATTATAGACAAAGTTTTGGAACTTATTCAGATAAGCGGCATATATATGCATACTTTTTTTAAACAAATGCTTATTTTTGAAATACATTAAAACCCAAATTCAATTAACAAAAATTTGATTAATCAAAATTTAAACTTTCAAAAAACCAACGGTTTTATTTCAGTCTTTGCCTTTCTAATAATATTATCCCGCACACATGACCATTTAAGGCAAACACATGATCGCTAGACGATTTTGTAGTTATCAGCTTTTTGTCCTCTACTTTGTGACGTACGAAAGTAAGTAGACGTGGTTAAAATGTTTGCGCTGTATTTTTTTTTTTTTAAGTGAATTAAATAAATACGTTAATTTAATCTTAATTACAGATTATATGTTATTCTGATATATGAGCTATATTATTGTAAAGTTTCATTAAAATCCATTCAGTAGTTTTTCCCTGAAGGAATAACAAACATACACACATCCATACAAACTTTCGCGTTTATAATATTTGTAGGAAGTTGGACTTCGAATGTGAGAATTGATTTAATGCAATATAATTACGAATTATATTTCTTTACATGCATAAGAATTGCCAATGGACACAAAATTAAGGAAAGCCCTTCACTGGCATAAACTAGAATGCAGGCCGTCTACTTTGCTTAGATTATATTGAAAATGAAATTCAATAATATTTTATTTTAAGAACTTTTCTAGTCACTCTCGAGCTATTCTTTGCATTTTTGGCTTGACATGTGCGCGTGTCAAACGATTACGGCACACGCTCACGTAATTTTGTAATTATGATTACCTTTGTATCAAGCAAGAAGACGCTCAAGGAGAGGTAAAAAAATGACACCGGAGCGAGCAAAGAAATCAAAATTACATACAATTTATTGCAGTGCCTGGAGTGAGGGCCCTGTCAGGTGAAGTGTCGGGAACAAAGTCGCGTGACTAGCGCAGGTAAAATGCGCTCGCGCCAGTATCCTTAGACAATAACAATAGCATTACCAGTTGTATTTGTATTGGTCTGAATGTCTGGGTTTGTATAATATATTTGTATATAGTCTCAGCGGACATTTAAAATCACATCTGAACATAAGCGACAAATAATGTGACAGACATTTAGGCAAACGTCTTCGGTCGACAACTAAACAAATAGAACGAAGTAAACACGCAACACAAATACATATACAAATAAACATGGTGTTACACACACATATACACATACACACCTACTCACATACACACACCTACTCACACACCCACATTAACTCACAATATGTCGCAACGATTTATAGAAGCGCAAACGCTCCTCTCTAAATCAATTAGAACTGAGTACCGACCGACAGAACAGCGAAGTGGCGAACAAAAGTGCAGACATTTTAAACGCCATTTGTCCAACTGAGCTTCCGTTTTAGCATTTGGTAGAAAACAAAAAGAGCAAGTTAGTAGCTCGCAAAGCAATTACTTTACATTTTATACTCTTCACACAAAGTGTAAATAGAAATATAAAATTGTTCATAATGTTTGCAATACTTTAATGGAAGCATCACTGACCCCACATAGTATATACTTGTACTAGAGTTCTCCCAGTGGTCGAAATTCGATATTTTGTCTATAAAGTGATCAATAATAAAAATATCCATAATACAGGATTGCCACGGAAAATGCTTTCGCCTCTAAATCAACGCTGTCCAGCCATAACTCCATGGGAACGAGCGACTTCGTCCTTTAATACACATACGAATTAACGCATGCCGAAGTCGGCAGCTGGATGCTAAAGAGAAACAAAAATTTTAATTAGTTACGTTGCATTGGTTTTGTTTATTGGCACACTCTACAAATTATAACTCAGAAATGATTCACACTATGGGTGCTCCCCTTTTCGACAGCCATACTCTAAGGGCCGCCCAGAGCGGCAATGCGCAGTATACAATTAATTAATTCACAGTAATAAAGAACTTTTTGTTTATGTATCAATTTGTTTGATTACTCTTCGTTTAAAATTTTACCAATAAAAGCACTATCAATACACTCACTGTTGCTCGCCAACATGTTTGCAAGTTAGCCCACAACAATTTCATGCTTAACGTCGAGCTGCTCAATACAACATGGTCAACATGACAAAGTAAAGAGATAGAGAGAAGCTTTGTGAAAGAGAGTCTTTCTAATTGGCTGAGGACTTTAACTGGTTTTTACCTACCTTAGACGCAATATTTAAAAAAAAACATTCGTCCATGCTCCTCTTCACATTCTTCTCAACACAAAAAAAAAAAAATCAAGGGAATATGTTGTGTTTAAGAGAGTTGAAATGGGGGTGTGAATGATTTGCACCTGCCTATTTTTATATAGATACCCGTGATCAGCACGAAGAGGCGAATCGATCAAACCTAGTCCATCTGTTTGTCTGTCTGAGTGTCAGTGTGTTTCTACTATCACTATTTCCGCAATCTTTGAGATATTGATTTGAAAACTGTTATGGACGATAACTCTAAGCATCCTTTTCAAAATTTAAGAACTGAAGTAGAGTGCAGCGTCTACTAATGAAAGGAAAATGTGAAGTGTATTTTAGCTTTGGCTTTACCAAAGTGAACGTTTGCTCTTGTTATTTTTTCAAGCACAAATTTACTTCAACTGCAGCGCTTCAAAATGGTTTTGACGTTTCAATGAAGACAAAGACTCATTGGGAGTGACTCAACAAGCAGTTCCTATACGATTGAAATACATGGGAATGATTCAAAAGCATGACAGTTGGGTGCCTTATGAACTGAAACCGAGAGACGTTGGAAGACAACAATGGAAGTGTTTTTTACATCCATTTCGGGCGATCAGTATCGGTTACAGTCTTGTATCCATCAAAATCGTTTCTCTACTTTTTTGAAAGCAGCTGCTCGAAAATTCACCAAAATATAGCAACATGATTTTATGTTTTCATTTTTTGAATGTACGTTTCAAGACCGTTTTAATGGTATATTACACGTCTCGATTAGAATTATCTGTAAAAACTTGTTGTGCGTATTATAAGGTGCTCTTGCTGCAGTCACTTTGAGGCGGGCCTTCTTCACTTGCGTGAATATTTAGACTCTCCTATTTTCTCTTCAGATAAATTGAATGAAGAAAACAAGCCAAGCTTAATGGATAGCCTCCAAACAAACCTGGCCCATTTACAGGTTTTATTTACAGTTCAATCATCTTCTCTATTAAAATAAGCGACACTTCGTTTTATCTCGTCAAGATGTTTTTTTATTTGATTAATATTTACGCTATAAAGATAACCAATTTTTTATGATCATTTACAAATTCCTTTTATTTATATATTCAGTATTTCTAGTTTTTTTTTATAGAAGAGGCCTGGTATACCCTATAAGGTATACAGTATATACTTGATCATCATTGAAAACTGATCGATTTAGCTATGCCCGTCCGTCCGTCCGTCCGTCCGTCTGTCCGTGTGGATGTATAGGAGAACTGATCTCAGGAACTAAAAGAGTTAGAGACTTCAAACTTGGTGCAAACTTGTAACGGTGCAAAACTTGCTACAAGCAGTAAATAATTATAAACCAATATAGGCCGAATGTCAAAAGTGTTGAATAGCTGTTTGTACAAAACTCCACAAACATTTTGACATGATAACGTCTATTAAATCAATGAAGGCCGCCAAATACGAAAGAGCCATGTCCATGACGTTCCGCCGGAACAAGCGCCCCAATCGTTCGGCTTGTGAAGCATTGGCTTGTGAAAGCTATCTTTATGTGTGTGTGTGTGTGTGTGATTTGCGTATTAGTGTCATCTAGCGCGCGGTGGGGTGCGGCGCTGTGTATGTTGATCTTTGTATATGCATAACCATACCATAGAAACGCGTTTTATCTCTTCTCTCGCAGCATACATTCGTAGTAGTTGGGACAGGGGGAAGGAGTGGCAGGGAAACGAGAGGCATGGAGAAGGGCAGAACGACGTCTGCCATGGTAAAGCTAGGCAGACATCAACAGGCACGAAGTCAAAACGAATCAGCAAAATAATAGAATCAATACGAAGCACGAAGGCAGCAGCTTATTTGAACCCAGTCTACTGTAATCAGTTTTCATCAATGTTTTGTTATGATGTTATCACGTACAATTATCGTCCGTTAACCGACTTTACAGACAACCATTTTTTTCACAAGATTGTTCAACAAACAGGCCTTGCAAGTTTGCATTTCTGCACCGAAACACAACATCCTGAATACCTGAAATATACACTGATTTCATATATTTGTGCAAAGTGCAGAGTATTCATACAATATGATTGAAAAACTTTTAAAGATTTGAGCAATTAAGGCACAAAATCGTATTCCTTCTCATCCAATATATTTTATCCTAGTCGTAACTTCTACTATTGCACTCTTAATTATTTAACAATTGTTATTTATTAAACCCTACCATACCCATGCGCTCATCTGCATGTCTACAGCATTTCAATTCAATTAAATTTTTTTTACCGTTCACACATAACGAATTTGTAATGCCAAGTTTCCAAGAGCAATAGAAATCATTCGATCTAATTAGGGTGCGCATGGACCGCAATATCAATATTAATGATATCAAAAAGTTTACTTTGCTTACATTAAGTATACTACATAAATGTATACGTAATGTAGGGTTATTATATTTTTTTATATCTTTAAAAGCTTAAGTTAATGTAGCCAAGGCATCGAGAGGAAATGGCAAATGCGTTCAATAACAATAAACCATAGCAAAAAAATAACCAAAATGGCCGACTTGGCACATAAAAACTTCGTACGAAAATGATGTACGCTGCAGCGGAAGCTAAATGGATGGAGAAGGAGTGTGCCAGTTGGCTAATTGCAAAATAGTTCAATACGCGCAGCAAGAGCAGAAAGTGACATTAGAGAAATGCTGGATTGTAATTTTTCTGTTGGAAAAAAAGGAACATTGAAGCACAAATTGCTTTTTTTGCGCTTGATGTTGTTGTTGTTGTTTTTGGCAAATAAGTAGGCAACATAATATCATCAGTAGATAAGGCGGCGTTGCAGCCCACATGCCCATAAGGTCAACAAAAAAGTAAAAACAAGAAAAACTTTAACTTCGGTTGAACCGAAGCTATAATACCATTCACACATAATTTTAAACAGTATTGTAAAACATAAATAGGGTTTAAATAGGGGCTACCCCAAAGAGTGGGTGGTACACGCCCACTAGTAGATGTGAATGAAGCGATGTAGTAGATGTGTAAGATGACGCCATTACGAATTTCAAGTTGATATTGACGTTTTCAATACAAATGCATGAAAGTGAACTGTGGGATTATATGGGAGTACCTCAAAAAGTGGGCGGGATACGCCCATTTGTATATGTATATGAAGCGGTTGTCCACTAAAATCCACCAAATCGAATTTCAAGCTAATATTAATTTAAATAATGATTTTTTCATACAAAAACACAAAAATGGGCAGTAGGTTTGTATGGAGGCTACCACAGAAAGTGGGCGGGCCACGCCCATTAGTCTATGTATGTTAAGCGGCTGACGATAAAAAGGCACCACATTGCATTTCAACCTAATATTGACTTTAATAGAGAAGTTTTCTTACGAGAAGTCTAAAGTGGGCAGTAGGTTTGTATGGGAGCTAGCCCAAAATAATGGGCGGGTTCTACCCATTAATGTATATCTCAAGCATCCGTCTACTTTAAGTTACTGTATCAATTATTAAGTTGATATTGACTACAATAAAAATGTTTTTCATACAAAAAGTCAAAGTGGGCGGTGAGTTTGTATGTGGGCTACCCCAAAAACTGGGCGTGGCGGCTCAATCTTGACACTCTATTAAACTGGAATAAAAAGAAGTATACGTGCAAAATTTCAACTGGATAGCATAAAAATTAGTCCCCAAAAAATGCGCAACAACATGCAGATGGACAGACGTATAGACAGACAGACAGACGGACATGGCTAGACCGTCTCGTCTCATCGCGCTGATCAAGAATATATATACTTTATGGGGTCTACGATGGCTCCTTTAGTGCGTTACAAACTTTCAGACAAACTGATAATACCATTTCACACTATGTGTGAATGGTATAAAAAAAAAGTTGGCCAAGTTAATGTAGCCAAGGCTGTCTGTCCGTTTGATCGTTGTCGCTTATTTTCATAGTGCTAATTTTTTACAAACTTGGCTCTGGCCCCAAGTTTATGGAGTAACCACATTGATATACCGCACTCACTTTTTGGGATAAATTTCAAACAAACCCATGGTTTTTGAAAAAGAAACTTCTTTCAGTCAAAATCAACTCAAATTCGATATGAATGCTCTTAATTCATATACAACGGATAAGTCCCGCCTACTTTTTGGGATAGGCCCCTTACAAAAACATCGCCAAATTTAGTGTTTTTGAATGAAAAACTTCTTTAGTTTTCTCAATATTAGTCAAATTCAATGTGTTGGCTTGTTATTGACAGCCGCTTTATGTATATTTATACTAATGAGCGAGTTCCGCCCAATTTACATGTTAGCCCCTATGCAAAACACAACACGCAAGTTCATGTCTTACAATACGATTTGATATTTTGTGCGAATGGTATGAGAGCTTCAACCGAAGTTAACGTTTTTTTTTTCTCTGTTGCTTTTGATCAAATATACAATTTGGCTTTATTTTAAAAATCATGCTATATAAGCAACTCAAGTACTAAAACATCAAATTATCTTAGTATTTAATTAAATTCTTTAAATAAATATATTGCAACATTTGCAAATACTTTTTGTCATTCGTTGTTTCTCATGCAATTACTTCTTTTATTATTAGATTTTAGATATGCCATGTTATTTACTGGCTGTACTACCTCAGAAGCCAATATAGTACTTAAATTACTCCTTAGAGAGATACTTATTGTGCGAAAATTGACTCACTTCGTTAAGTGGTTCTTGATGAGATGTTTTTTCACAAATTCTCAACGAGCTAAACGTTTTTTTTAGCAAGTAAGTAGTTCTTCTCGATCCATTATGACGATTATGTGACGATAATTTCCATATAAACTCCCTTTTGACAAAATATTTTATGGAGTGCCCTCTTCATTCAAAAAACGCTTATCATCATCCTCTTCCGAAGAACTTGCATCATGTTCGCCATATAGTATGTTTTCGATATAACTTAGTTGTACATTTTTTAACCATGGCTTTATGATATATTTTCATGTTGACTTAGCACACTTTCGATGCTGACAGAATCATATGAGTTCAAGTCAAGAAAATTTTTGGATGCCATATTGAATAATGACCATTAAAATTTAAAAAGCTAAATACAAATACCAATCGCGAAGTAAGAATTAAAAATCACTAAAAACTACATTCTACATTTACTTCTGACTGTCAGACAGCGACGTATGGAAAAGTATGTTGCCGACTAGAGTTGTGTAACGATTCAACTTCTTACAAATAATGCGAGTAAAGTTCACGCAAAACAGAAATAAATGTTCGTCGCATCGACGAATGGTTACTAAAGCCTTGCGCGAATGCATTCGTTTCACAGTATCAAATTACACGTGCACAGGCTCTAAAGGTTATCGTGCTACGATTAAATTAATCCAAACGCCTAATATTAAATTTAAATAATTTGGAAGTGGAAATATTTTTTATTGGTGTATTTGTTTTAAATTTTGTATGGTTAATTTTCCGAACACACACTTTTGGTTGACATATGTATGTGACATTTGTATTGTCTTTCTCATTTCTTTTTATTTTTCTAAGTTTTTTGTTTTTTTGTTTTTGTGTGTGAGTTCGATTGCCAGCTTGGTATCGTTGACAGCAGTTGTTGAGAAGGCCAAAGCGTCAAGACAGACACACACACACACACACAAACACACACAAACACACACACACTCACACATACGCATAGAAAAAAAGAAAAAAATAATAGGGAAAGCCAATGAGCAAAAAGGCCGAAACGGAAACCAAAAACAGAAATCCTACAAAATGTTGACAGCAGCAACGGCAACAGCAACAGCAACAAAAACAACTGCCACAAACAACAATCGTAATAATAATCATGCTACTTATAAATGACAAGACATACATACGAGTATACTACAATAAAAATAAGTAAAAAACTGCAAAAAACTGACTAACTAAACGCATTGATTTTTAAGTATATTTGTTGTCTCTTGTAGTCATTTTTTTTTCTTTTCATAATTTATTAGCTATTATCTATTATGAATTTACTTTATACACAAGTTGTTAAGATTGTTTAATAACCTTCATGTACAGTGCAAAGGTGGACTACTATCAGTTTGTTGAAGAGTTTGTAACGCTAAAAACTTAATCCGTCAGATATAACTTCCCAGTGTGCAAAGAAGTGACAGTTAAACGAATTAGCGTTTTTTCGAGCAATTCTCGTATGAATTACATTCACAAGTTGCTCGTCAATTGTTCGCAAGAACGATACATCGCTTTTATGAGCAATTCTCCTAAGCTAGGGTAATAAAAGCTGATAAAGGAACGGCGCCATGTTGACCGGCCAAGCACTAAAATTATAACGGGCACTTCTGTTGTTGCTTCATAGGTCGCTAATGATACAACTTCCGAAAGTTTTACGATACTTTTCCGATACTTTTCCGATACGGCGCAGTTGTTGTACTGTTTTATGTGTGTTTCTTCGGCATAATTTGAACGAATAGTTTTCATTGAAATTTTTGGTTGCGCTGTTGATAGTCAGTAGATATGTCATTTTTGTAGATATAATAGATATAGGTATATGTAACATATTTTTACTATCATTACTTAAAACATTTAAACTTTAACAGATATATAAAATCATCAAATATAAAATACTACACATATCAGATATAATATACAATATATTAAACAGATATATATATATATATATATAAACGAAATATTGACACATTTAATTTTTATAAATATGAACAAAGTAGAAAGAAAACAAAAAAACCATCTTTGGAAACGATGTTCGGCATATCTAAAACGAATCAAATTGAAATGGAAAGAAATGTGAGTTAAAGATATCATTTTGGAACTATGGAGAACGACAATTTTACTGCCAAAAACTGAACGACATGTGAATCGGTATCTGTCCGTTTGCGATAGTCGTTCACGAAAGTTTTTATTGAAAAAGTCTCGTAAGACTTTTCTTAGCGAACTTTTTGCTCAATGGCTTAAAGTAAATGTATGTACTTGTATGTGTATTGTTACAGTCATGTTAGTTTTGTCCGTTCTGTGCAACTATCCCAATTTTATACAATTTACACAGTGTGGGAATTGTATTGCAATTATTACCTATGCATATATGGGGTGTGTGATAATTTATGTAACAACATAAAAGAATTGTGGCAGAATGTGTACTTGATCAGCATCAAAAGTCGGGTCAATCTGCAAAACTATAAAAGATAGAGTTACCAAACGTTTGATGCAAAACACAATATATATGTTCTTTAGACTATGTACAGGGCATCTCGTAGTTAAGCACGCTCGACTGAATGAGGCGTATTTTCACGACTGAGTTTATGTCAGCAAGCAAAACTGTACGATTTGGGACGCGGAAAATCTACACGTTGTCATAGAGAAACGTCTTCGTGCCACTATGTGGTGTGGATTTTAGAGTGGCGGTGTGATTGGGTGCATTTTCTTCAAGAACGAGACTGACAGCGCCATTACGATCAGTGAAAATCGTCATCAAGACATGGTAACTGACTTTTTGTGGCCGGAATTGAAAAATATCGATTTCGGTGAGGTATAGATGGCCCACAATTTTTATAACCTGAGATCGGCTTTCCACTGAGTTTTAGTAAACTTAGCTGAAAACTGTTGGATTATTATATTTCCACTGTACGCAATTCCAGCAGTTCGGATAATTAACTGTCCGTACTTTAAAAGTATCTGCTTTATAATTCCTTGATAATACTCAATTGTTCAACCAGAACCGATACCTTTCTGAGCAATGATGAGCAGTAAATAGAAGCAGTCTTTTTTACAGTAAATTCAAACTAAATTATGCGCTTTTTGTCTTAGTTTAGCATTTTCGATTTGCATTAACCCCCTCTGCTGCTAACTAGGATAAATTGTGGTGGAAAATTATTTTATATTTATTTACACCGCATTACTACAGCATTGAAAATCTTAGCAGTCTATTTAAAGGTGCGTAGGAAGATCACTAAAGCTTTGGTTCTAGCGCAGTTAACATTTTATTTTGTTGTTTACACAGTTTATATACCCATGGTGTAGATAGAGATCGCTAAACAAAAGACCCATTCCATTAAACAGTTTGGAGAACTAATATTTAGTATGAAATTTTCCGATATCAGTGCTAAAGAAAATGAAACAACAATAACAATTATACCAAGTATCTGCTCAATACTGAGATCGATGAAAATGTTTGCTAATGAAATTGTAAATTATTACTGCTAGGTCAAACAAATAAAAAAAAAGTATTCCCAAATCAACATGAAATACTGAAATCAATTATTTATTAGGGAAAAACATGTGTGGATTTTTCATTGTTTTTTTTTTCTACTTTTTTTTTACGGAAATGCGAATCTGTCAACTGTTTTTTTTTTTGGGTATTTGAAACATTTTCGGTAGCAAACAATTTTGTTATCTGAGTACTCAATGAAAAACAATTGGTGCCTAAAACTTTTTGATTGTTGTTTGACAGCGTTTTTTTATATGAAGTTTTTTCAGTATGAAACATTTTCATCGATCTGAGTATTGAGCTTTAAGTTAGAGTATTGAAGTGTTATATGGTTATTAATTTTATACGTAAGAACTCATTAAGTAGATCAGCTAATATAGATTATTCAAACACCTTTCATTCAAATATTTTTTCCTTTACGATCTACATTGGTACAGCTTAAACTTACAATAGAAAATATACCTAGAATGTTTATAATAATTATATGGAATATGTGCAGATCAAGCCTGGTATCCCTTTATAAATCGGTGTAGCCGTACATGAAGAGCCGTACAGTAAAGCATACATCGATCTCCTTCAGTTCAGGAAGTGACTTCGATAAAATTCAGTGTGTTTTTTTTTTTCAAAAGGGTGCATGTGGACCGATAGACGGTTGTAGAGCCACCTAAGTAAGTAAGCATGTTGCTAGTCAGTAAAAATCAGCAACAATAAATACAAAAGAAATTATTAATAGTAATTAATGCAGACTTCGAAGTAGTAGAAGAATAAGAAGAAAGCACGCAGTTTAAATGTTTATTCCCATTGATGAAATCATTGATAAATTATTTAAAATTAATTGTTTCATTTACTTATTCGGAGTTTTATTAAATAAAAGTAGTAATATACATACTACTTATTTTATAATTATTTTCTAAAAAAAAAAGCAACTATTTAATATAATTTTGATTATTTTGCATTATTTTACGCAAAACATTTTCGTGCATTTCGTAAATTTGACAATTTAATTGAATTTATTAACTTTCTAGCATTTAACAATCACGCAAATACGCGTACACAAAAAAATTTAAAAATAATTTGTTTGATATACATATTTATATTCAAAAAAAAAAAAACAAAAAAAAAAACAAAAATAAAAAAACAAATATTTCACTTGTTAGTTTGATTTGCAACACACGCGACACGTAAATTTCGTATTTTTTTTTTTCTTGTGCTTAAATTGTTTTTTATTTTGGTTTTTTATTTATTTATTTATTTTTATGTTTTTTGCTTCTACTTTAGAAAAAAACAAAAAAACTGAATAATAATTCGCACGCCCGCAACTGCGATCGAATGCACGACTGCGACTGCGAGTGTTTTATGTTTGTTGATGCGGCTACCGCTGCCGCTGCTACCGATGTGGACGTCGTTGTTGCTGTCGTCCGTGTCGTCGAAGTCGTCTGTCGTCAACGTCTGACGCGCGAAACACGTAACGCCGCAGTGAAGACTAAAGACTAAAGAAATACAATTTTGGCCCCGAAACGAAACAAAAAAACAGCAGCAAAGCAACACAAGCAAAATGGCAGCAGCAGCAGCAGCGACAGCGGCGGCAAAAGCAATGGAAATGGCGGAAGCAGACAGAGACCGAAACGAACGAATGAACGAACGAACAAACGAAACGGTACAAAGGAAAAAACGGCAAAAATAGCGAAAATGGTGATGAAGTCGGAGATAGAGATGGAGACAACGACAATCACACATGCATGTGCGACAAAAAAAAATGGCAGCAACAACTACAACAACAACAACAACATGGTAGACAACATTGCGGAAGGCTGCAGCATTGTCGTTAACAGGGATGCGGCGGTAGGGGCGATGCTTGCACGTGTTTCACCAAAATACAGCAACAGAGCATAAGCAAACAGAGAACAAATGACCGAGTAAAAGATAGAAAAAGAATGAGAAGAGATAGTGGAAAAAAGGAAGAGAGAGAGAGAGAGAGCTCACGTGCAAGTGCACGATGTCGTAAACAGAATGAGAGAATTCGTTTTCCAAAGTTTATAAGCGTGTGTACGAGTATATATGTATATGTGAATGTATATATGTGTGTATATATAGCGAGAGAACAAATTTGAAAAGAGAACCACTATATTCGAAATACAATGAATTTGCGGTAGGTTCGGTGCGTAGGGTAAAGCAAAAGCGTGCGCGTGCCAATGGTGAGTTTTGCGCTATACCACTCGAAGAACAGAAAACATTCACCACAACATCGAACCCCGACCATTTACTCTCCGTGCCATCTCCGACTTCAACAACAATTCATACTCGTTCACACGGTGGCTGACACGTGTCCCACTTAAAAGCGCGCAACGCATCAAATTGGCAACGTTTCTAGCATACACACACACACACACACACACACACACACACACACACACACATACACTTGACTCATACACATGCAGACTTTTGCACATATATATGTACATATATAAGTTATCTATTTCACGCATAGCGTTGTCAAATCTGTTCAACTACTGGAGCCGCATCCGCAGCCGCCATTTTCACCATTGCCTACTGCCGCCATTCATGCGGAAAACCCAAAGCAACGCAAGGCAGCGAAATGTATCATAACGCAATGAAACGCGACGCCAGTTACATTCCGTTCAAAAATTATAGCGACCGTAAAACAAACTACTTTTAAAGAGTAAGCACACGTGTCAGTACAACAAACGAGAATTCAAAAAAAGAAAAAAAAAATAAATAAAATCAAGAAAAAATGTTAGTTTCGCTGAAATCGAAGCTTTAACATTCAGAAGAAGTTTAAAATTGCAGCTCTTGTGCCTTGTTCAAGGCTCCTTAAATGAACCATAGATTATATTATTTAGCGGTCCGATCAGGACAATTGTGGGATATTTTATTAGAATTAATTAAAAATAAAAACAATAATTTTGCGTACACAAACTAAAAAATGGGGCCGGGTTTAAACGGGTTACATCCTAAAGTGGTCTGATCTGGACCTATAAGAACATTTTTTTTTTTTTTTTGAATGAATGAATGACCTAACAAAATAGTCAAATTCTAATTTAAAGCTCAATACTGAGAGCGATGAAGGTTTTTGATACCGAAAAAACTTCATAAACAGCAATTATAAATTTTCGGCGCGAACTGTTTTTCATTGAGTACTCAGACAACAAAAATGCTTGCTACCGAAAATACTTCATATACTCAGTTGACAAAGAATTTGACGTTTTGCATTTCCATAACAAAGAGAAATCATGTGTGGACTTGTGTGTACTTTTCACCTTATAAATACAATATCTGATTTTAGTATTTCATGTTGATTTGGGAACACTGTTTTGTGTTTGTTTAGAAAAAGAAAATGCATACAAGTTCTTAAAAAAGAGGTCAAGTTTGTATAGGGGCTACTCCTAGGCTAGGTCCGTTGTGGACCTATGCGGTAAATTTTAGTACGTTGTACGTTAGATACACCAAATATGGCGTTTCTAGCATAATAAACAACAACAAAAAAGACTCTAAATACTCAAACTAAATATATATGTTTCCAAAATATTGTTCGTTCAAAAAGATGGTCAGACAGACATGTCTATATCGACTCGTCCTCCGATGCTGATCAAGAATATGTATACTTTATTGGGTATGCCCCGCCGCATTCTGCCTGTTACATACATTTGCGCAAATTTGTACCCATTTACCTTTTAAGATGATATATTATCGGAAACCTCCATATCAAGTTGCAAGTTAATATCAGCTGTAATAGATAATTTTTCCATATAAAAACCTAAGAGTTGGCGCTGGACACGCCCCTTGATATTTTTGTGAAGCGTTCATCCATAAGAAGCCACTGTATCAAAGATCGTGGCGATACTGTCTGTATTACTCATACAACAAGCCAAAAGTGATCGGTTGGCTTCTATGGGGCTACCTCCATAATTGAAGTGTGAAGTGTCCGTCCATAAGAAGCTACTATATTACTTTATAGTAGATGTTGACTGCAACACAAAAGTTTTTCTTACAAAAGTCAAAGTTGATCTGTATGATGCCTACCACAAAATGCCCAAAAAGGGGGAAACTGAAAGGGGGAAAGCGTCTGTCCATATGAAGCCACCATATTCATTTTTAAGGGTGATTTGTGTGGAGGCTAAAATGGACGTGGCATGACAATATGGATACTTTACTGCTCACAAAAAAGTTCCTATAGTAGAACAGTAATATAGCGAATTACTTAACAGTTACAGATGATGGAGATTATGAACCAAAGACGGTGAATAGTTATTTTCAAAATAAAACAAATGTTCTTCGGTTTGAAGACAAACCACTACGCATGGATTAGGAAGATCAGAATAAATTGTTCGCAATAAATATTATTTTTTAAAAATGGATTTTTAGTTTGAGCAATAATTGTAACCTAGGCCAAAATGTTACTATTTAACAGCAGCTAGCCATATTCAGAGGCAAATGCAGATTGGAGCAATAAAGATGTATTACATGTGACAACTAACTAAGCAAGCAAAATTTAAAAACTATACGTAAGTCGAAACTGTGAGCAGTTCATAGTACCACATATTTTAGATATGAAGTAAATACGTTGTATCTTCGTTTTTAACCATATTTTAGATGCAACTATTGTCTCGAAAGTGTTTAAACGTCTCAAATTGGTAATCGTGAACAAGTATTTGCCCTCTTACTTACTGCCTTTAGATCAAATGGTAGGAACATATTCTAATCGCAGAGAATATTTAAATATATTGTAAAATGATGATATATGCTAGAATATGCTAGATGTTTCGGCGTTGTATACATTCTAAACTTGGTCCTTGCTAATTAAGTAAATAAAATTTGAATGGGATTAAGTAAAGTACTAAAACGTTAGTTGACTGTGTGGGTTATCTAAGACCTGCCATAGCTAACGAAAGTTTTTTGTTCCCGAAGAGTTGCAAACTAAAAGACCATTTTTTTGGAACATGTGGCTACAGTAGCATTAGAGAATCGAATGACGGTGAATTCTGCGTGGTGTACATCCATATACAATTAGGATAAATTACGATGGCAATTTACAGCGTCGAACAGTTCGTGGAAATTTTATTTTACGATTAACATGGTTTTCTTCCAGGACGAATATTTAACGTTTAGTGACCAAATTCGAGTCGACCGGTTATGTGAAAATTCAGCCAACACGCATACGTCAACGAAACGCAAGATCTAGCGAAAACATCTCCACTGTTCGTGAGAGTAAGCAAGAGAATCCGATTAATTTCGCTGATTCGTTGAATATCGCTGACAACAACTTGGTGAAAAAGTGGGCGGGCCACGCCCATTAGTCTATTTTAGTTAAGCGGCTGTATATAAAATGGCACCATATCTAATATTGACTTTACTAAATAATAAAGAAGTTTTTCGTATAAAAACACAAAAGTGGGCAAATATGGGGGCTACCCGAAAAAATAGGCGTGGCGGGTCAATCTTGATAGTATATTAAACTACAGTAACTTTAACTAACTACAAACAGTATTGAAATAATAACGATTTACATATCAAATCATGCGCTGTTAATGATGTTCTATCTGAACGATCAAGTGTTTTTCAGATACATCAAGGGTAGGGTATAGACTCATTATGTATCCAATGATAATAGTAATAGGTACTTAAATGTATAAATTTTATTGCTGAAATCGTAAAAAAAAAACACAAAATGATTCCGTGTATTGAGCTATTTGGCTTCGATTTCGTTTTGTTTCTCCTTTCTCGTCCAGAAAGACGTCGAATGGACAAAACTTGGCAAGAAGATTTTATTTTTGATGCCGCTAAGTGGATGTACTCGTAACAGTGAACAAATACTCACATAAATACTCACACGCAGATAGACATGCGATAATATTGTCGCTGGCGCCAGGACGTTTGAGTAATAATTTATCGCTGAAGCGATGCATTGGCCGCTTTTCAAGGATGTCGCTGCCACTGCATTCGTTTCCGCTGCAAAGCATAAGGACAATTTTACAGAACGCTTCGGCTGCTAATTATGCTGATTGAGGGCACGCAGAATCAAGTATACGCCATGAGCTATTTGGCATATATGAATAACATTGCAGAGGCAAGAAAGCTTCGCAAGTGAAACAAATGCAGAAGTAGCTTTTTGCAGCAGTCATTTCTCGATCGGATGCGCACTTTACAGTGTGGTAAGTCTGTGCAACCCCATTGTGTTGCAAGCTTTTCAATGATGCACTCTGCATCGAAAAGCTTTGGCTTTGTTTGCATTGCGGACAACAACCGGACATGCAAAACTGACTGAGTAACAGAATCGCATCATCGAGTGCAACCATAACTGTTATAACTGTTATACTCATTATTTTTGTGCTTTTTTCGTATATATTCATAGATATTTATTTAGTTTGAAGTTCTTATCTTAAAATAAAAACGGGAGAAAAATTAAATTTAACTGTTATCCTTAAATAATTTTTTGTTTTAATCGAATATAATCAACTTTACTAATAACACAGGTCTACATGGTTGAGTTGTTGGAAAGCTAAGGGTCATTTCCGAAGTAATTTGCTGCGTAGAATCCAAATCCAACCGGAGTCAGAATTAACCCATCACGACAGGATTTTGAGATATTTGAGGTTATGTACCACAAAAATTACGTTTTTTCCTACTTTTGAGGTAATGTAGTAGGGTGCAAAAAATGTTTGTGGTCTGTCTCTCCAGTTACATTATTTGATAACACACTTACCCTTTCATTTAAGAGTTAAAGAGATCAATTTTTTCGCAAAGTTATGGCTATTCGAATTTACGAAATACTATATCCCTTCGACGTCATTAGCATTATCTCAAAATCCTGACGTGATGGCCCAATTCTGAGCACGGATTCGGATTTTATGAAGTAAATTACTTCGGAAATTACCCTCAGCTTTCCAACATTTTATATGTCGGGTCGTACAATAACGACCCGTCGATGTTTTTGTTTCATTCACACACATATGAAAACAAATTGAACAGGCGTATATCTTGGATTCTCTAGTTTAAGATGCACATTTTGCATCAGTCACGCCCGCCCTGGCTCTTAAGCACACGGCTAAAGTAGTTTCACTTCAAGGTTAGTGAACCATTTGTTTATCGACTAGGAACAAGAGTGTAGAAACGTCTACTAAAGAAAAATTCGGTGCTCATATAATCTGTTCTTATAAAACGTGGTGATACATACCATAGACTTTTTAAAATGAAAGTAAATAAAAATACTGCAATTTCAAATTAACAGCCTCGGTCATAATAAAGTTAAGGTCCTCGGTCGATCATTTATATGATACCAATTGTTCTAAATATCTTAAAATACATAAAGTCAATCAACATATAACATTTAGGGTCTATTCAATTAGTTGTGTTTAAATTACAAACTGTCAGACAAACTGATAATACCATTTCACACTATGTGTGAATGGTTAAAAAAGGGGGACCAGGTTTGTATAGAGCCTACCCCTTTAAGTGGGGTTAGCACTCATTTGATACTAGATATCTAAAGGAGGGTCCAAATGGCTCTATGTGTTTTAGTCTCCGAGATATGTTCGTTTAAGCAGACGGTGGGACGGACTGTCTGACGGAGATGTCTATATCGACTCGCCTTCCAATGCTGATCAATAATATATATAGTTTATCGGGTCTACCAAACCTCCTTTTGCCTGTTACATACATTCAACTTCATATGCGCTACTATAACCTTAATCGACGTTTCTTCCCACAGAGCGTGAATAGTAGTATAATTTAGTCACAATGATTGCAACGCCATAAAGGAAGCATGGGAGGCCCCATAAAGTTTATATACACGTGATCAGCATGCCAAGACGTGTCGATCTAGCCATGTTCGTCTCTCTGTCTGCCTGTCTGTCTGTCTGCCTGTCTGTCTGTCTGTCTGTGCGTCTGTTCCATCAATCGTTGAAATATTGGTTTGAAAGTTGGTATGAAGAGTTTTTATAACTAGAAGCAGCACAAATTCAAAATGACCACGATTTAATAAAGAGAAGATATAGCCTCCTAACAAAAACACTTTGTATTTATTTTGTTGTATCGAACATGTTTGCATTAAAGCAATTATTAATGTTAAAATAATAATTGTTTTTAAATTGATCAACTACATACAAAAATTAAATCCAATAAAGAATATTGACATTGTATAAATTCTACATTTGCATTATCAAACATTGGAGGAATAAATAGCTCAACTGTCTAGTGTGCTGCCTAACATTCCAGACAACCTGGATCTTCAATCCGTTCGAACCTAAGTTTCTATCTGAATCGTTTTATATGAGCATTAAAATTATGCTCTGTCCCATCTCCAACTGTCAAAAAGGCGAAATTCATGCCAAATATATAAATAATAAATATATAACATTTTTAGATCTAAGCAGCTATTCAAAAATCTAAAAACTGAAGTAAGACTCCAGGTTACACGGAAGTTAACGTTTTTTCATGTTATCTGTTGTCGATCAGTTATCGATCGTTACAGTGTAGCTCATTCTGCAGTCTCACTGTACCACACACATACCGGTACGTCCGAATTTATTGATAGACATAAAATCATTTGTATGCTTATATAAGAGTACGAAAGTTATAGGTTATAGTAGATCTGCTGCCCTGCTCCCGGTATAGTTTCCAAAAATATTTTCTCAATTGCACTAGATTAAAGTTCCTGTTCCAGTATTCACAAGCCGAATACCAAATCACTGACTGCATGACTTAATATTTTAGGAGTTTCATTGTTTCATTTACTTTATTTCATTTTTTTCTTTCATTGATCTGACAATGGCATAAGAGAAGTGTGAGCAGGTTTATAGTCAAACCAATAATTGTTTGCTTTTAGTAACAATAAAAGTCATGAAACGATGTGCTGTCAAATGGAAACAAAAACAGACGTCACTTTTGCTTGTTTCTATGTCTTTCTACTATCAAGTGGTTTAAAACTAAATTTAAGAAAATAGATACTATTCTGATAATATAAAAAGTAAGAACAGAGCGGTCTTGTGTTATTATAAAACTAAACAAAAAATTTTCAATTAATGAATAAATAATTCAAATTAAAAAAAAAATATTAATTAATTAAAACGAATAAAAAAATCATAACAAACTTCAGTCTATGAGGCCTTGAAAAATGTGCACATACTTGTCCAATGGCAGTATTATGGGCGTGGTAGGCGTGTCAAATTTCAAATTTAATCAAAGAAATTTACGTATGTTCAATGTACAAGTTTGAACTCTGTAGCTCTTATAGTTCCTTAGATCTGTTGTTTCATACATCCAGACGGACGTACGGACGAACCGACGGATATAGCTAAATCGATTCAATTTCCGATGGCGATCAAGAATATATATTTATATATACATATATACTTTATGGGGTTTAACACGCCTCCTTCTGCCTGTAACATACATTCGCACAAACTTCTGCTGCTATTTATATTTCGGGAACTGGCAACACTAATGTCAAAAGCTAAAATGTGGCAACACCATAATAATAAAGTTTGACATTTTTTTGGCATAAACGTACTCACAAAGTTTTGCTGTACAATTGCTATTTGTTTTGTTTACAGTGAGTTAAGAAAAGCAATTTGGCCAAAAAATGGAAATTTCAAGAGAAGGTTTTCGTTGGACTATTTTTCGCAACTTTCGACGTGGATTATCTCAACAAGAATCTGTCAATGAACTCAGTTCTTTGTATGGCGATAAAGCACCATCAAAAACCAGAGTATATCGCTGGTATAGTGAATTCAATCGTGGTCGTAGTTCGGTCGCCGACGAATTCTGTGAGGGTGTCCAAAATCGGTTGTTGTGCCCAAAAACATCGATGCAGTGCGGGAACTGATAATGCAAGACATAGAGGCATTCAATATATTCGATTTTGCATGAACACTTAGCTGTAAAAAAAATTTGCTCTCGTTGGATACCCCATAATTTATCAATCGCTCAAAAAAAGGCTCGCGTCGATTGGTGTAAGGAAATGATTAAAAAGTTCGACCGTGGTGCTTCAAAAGACGTGTATAATATCGTGACAGGTGATGAATCATGGATATATGCGAATGAGCCGGAATCAAAACAGCAATCGACCGTGTGGGATATGCATGAAAAACTTTTTTCTGTCTATGTAAACATAAAATTCGATATCGTAGCTTCTATTGGGCAGAAGCTTCATATATATAATAATGGGCATGTTCCGCCTACGTTGAGAGAAAATCAAAGGCCAACCACTCACTTTGTGGATTTTGTAGGTAAAATATTTCATATTTTTCAAGCTAAACTCATTAAAAATGGAATGGTTTAAAAGTATTACTATAGTATTAAAATAGTATAGTATTTTGTAAGATGCTTGTGAATAGTATTGAACCTTCAGTTCTACCGAATTAACTGTTTTCTCTTGTTGAGATATCTATTAAAAATTTTATATGCTAGCTTTCTGTAACCACAAGCATCTTCGAACAAAATACTACATTTGTGGTGAATTTAGAAAGATTTAAACTTAAGTATAACTAAAGCAAATCTTGTTTTGATGTTTTAATCCAGGCGAAAGGTATTAACGCTCCTGTTCCGCTGAAGTTAATAGTTTGGTTTTTTTTTTTTTATTTCTCATGTTTCTTTGACGATATGACATCGTGTTATTTTTATACATTTCACAAATGGTGAGACTACTACTATAATTTTGTCACTGAGTTTGTAACCCAATTAAAGAGACTTCGGATATCTCACAAAGTATATATATTCTTGATCAGCTCGATCTAGCAATGTCCGTCGGTGTGTCTGTCAGTCGGTACGGTGGTACGTCTCATTCAAACCCACCAGTCACTTTTCGTATTTTACATAAAAAACTTTTTTGTTACGATCAATATAAGCAATATCAACTTGAAATTCGATATGTTGGCTCTTTTGGAATGCAAATCATTAACACCTTTTTTAACTCTCTTAAACACAACATATTTCCTTGTTTTTATACTATTCACACATGGTGTGAAATGGTATTATCAGTTTGTCTGAAAGTTTGTAACGCACTAAAGGAGGCATCGTAGACCCCATAAAGTATATATATTCTTCATCAACTCGACGAGACGAATCGATCTAGCCAAGTCCGTCTGTCTGTCTACCCGTCTGTATGTTGTTACGCATTTTTTGGGCATCAATTTCTATGCTATCCAGTTGAAATTTTGCAAACATACAGTTCTTTTTATTGCAGTTTAACAGAGTATCAAGATTGACCCGCCACGCCCACTTTTTGGGGTATCCCCATACAAACCTACCGCCCACTTTTGACTTTTTGTATGAAAAACTTTTTTATTGTAGTCAACATCAACTTAATAATTGATATAGTAACTTAAAGTAGACGGATGCTTGACATATACATTAATGGGTGGAACCCGCCCATTATTTGGGGTAGGGCCCATACAAACCTACTGCCCACTTTTGACTTTTTGTAAGAAAATGCAATGTGGTGCCTTTTTATGGTCAGCCGCTTAACATACATAGACAATTGGGCGTTTCCCGCCCACTTTTTGGTGTAGTTCTATATAAACCCACAGCTCACTTTAATGCATTTGAAGAGGAGCATGGACTCCTCTAAGATAGGTAAAAACCATATAACGCCCTCGAATCTCTGTCACAAAGCTCTCTCTCTCTCTCTCTCTCTCTCTCTCTATCATTTTGTTAAAAAAAAAGCATTAAAGTTAGCATATGAATAAGCAACAGTTGAAAATATATTGTTTTGGTTTGGTTCCGCTGTATATACAATGTATACAATACACAATGAAAAAGAGGAATATGATTTGTCAATTTTCTTATTTACATCTTTCTAGCCACTCTAACGATCGAATAATTTAATAATGTAGCGTATTCCGCATGGCTGCTATCTTTTTTTGTTTCTTTCAATTCCTTTGGTTTCAGTTGGAAAAATAGAGAAAAAATACTCTCTATCTCGTCGTGCTCTAAGTGGCAATTCGCATTGTAGAGCATGTCGATTGAGCAGCTCGACATTGGGCTCGAAACTGTTGTGGGCGCACTTGCAAACATGTTGGCGAGCATCATTTGAGTGTGTTTTTGATAGTGTTTTTGTTGATAAAATTTTGAAAAAAGTGGAATCAAACAAATATTTAAAACAAAAAAAAGATAGAATTGATACACCAACAAAACTCTTTTATAACTGTGCATTAATTAATTACATAACTGCGAGTTAATTATTCCAAATAAATTGCTCACTTATTGCCGCTCTCTTGCTGGGCAGCCCTTGGAGCAGGGCTGTTCATAAGATGAGCACCCAAAGTATAAATCATTTCTGAGTCATAATTTCTACAGTGTGCTAAAATACAACACCAATGCAACGTAACTAATTCAAATTTTGTTTCACTTTAGCATCAAGCAGCCGACTTCGACATGCGTTCGTGTGTATGTGCGTGAAAACACGAAGGGTTTCGTCCCCATGGGGCTATGGCTGGACAGCGTACAGGCGGAAGGCGGAAGCATTTTCCGTGACAATCCTGTATTATGGATATTTTTGTTTTGGATACTTTAAAGACAAAAGGTCGAATTTCGACCACAGGGAGAACTCTAGTAGTTATTAATGGACGTGTTCTGCCAAATTTTATAGGTACTCCTTAGAAATAATAACCGCTCAATTTTTTAGATGTTTGTGAAGAGTATTGAAGCTTCGGTTCTACCAAAGTTAACGTTTTCTCTTTTGTTGTTTTTTTTTTTTTTGGCTTCTCTGTTTTGCGTATACAATTGTTGCCGTAATAATTTTTGAGTGCACCCGAAGGCTTCTGCGAGACACAGTTTCCACATTTCTTTGTTGATTGTGTTTGTATGTGGTTAAGACTTTTTCTTATTCCTTGTGTGGCTTTCGCTACTTAGATGTATACACGTACATGTATGTTTGTCTATGTGTATGTATGAATGCGAACGCAAGTGTAGCATATTTCTGAAAGGATATCTGCATCTATGTATCTATGGTTCTACATCTACAGCTGCAGTCTCCGGCAGCATGCAAATGTATTGCTCATGGCTGCAAGACGTGGGGTTGTCGTCGCCACCGTCACAGCTGTAGTTTAAAGCATTTTATTTACTACAAATGTGTTTGCGGGTGTACGTATGTGTATGGAACCAATTGCAGCGCCCCCAAAAAAGATGCGGTATTGCCTCCAGCAATGTAAAAAATTTTGTTATAAATAAATAGAAATAAATGCAAAATGCAAGCTATACTGCGATGCACTTAATGAAAAGTACTCAAAGTGGCTCATTAGTTTCAGAAGTCGTGCGCACATTAGAGCGCCTTGTTTTATTGTTTTTTTCTTTTTTTTTTTTTTTGATTAGCTTTTCCAATTAGAAACTCAACACACACACACACACATATACACTTGTGTATAGCTAAGCAATTTTCTAGGATTAACTCTGCTCAATTCATTATACTCTTCAAGCACTGCGTTTATATGAATGTGTCTGGTGGATATGTGTGTGTGCGTGTGTTTGCGATGTCGGTGTCGATTTAGTTTAACTTGCTATTTTATTTCGCTTCTAGAGATTCTCATTTCACTTTTGAAGTTTATCCACTGTGCAGAAATTTAATCTCAACGATTTATTAGTTTATTTTTGTTTGGCTGCTGCCATATTGTTTTCTTTATTTTGTATCTCCTTCCTATTTTCTCTGTGTTTTGTTTTTCTTCATTTTTTGTTCTTTATGCGCATAGTCCACGCGAATACACACACACACATAAGTACGCTATAGTCATATAATGAAAGTCGCTGCGAAATGAAATCGAAAAATGTCCTTTGTAAACATTTTGAAGGCATTTTGCCAAATAGTTCAAAGCTGCTCATGTGCGTACAGATTTTATGCATCTGTGTCTCTCTATGTGTTAGCGTGAAAGTAATTTGATTTCTTGTTTTGTTTTCAATCGTTTTTAAAAAAATTATGCAAAGAGAAATGAATTTTATAGTAGATGATAGAAACATTCATAAAACTTTGTGGTCCTGTGAATATATATATATATATATATATATATATATATATATATATATATATATATATATATATATATATATATATATATATATATATATATATATATGTATTTTTTTTTTTAAAGTTTTAACTTCCCAATTTAAAGCAGCTATTACACATTCATGAGTTTTCATATGAGTTGCATAGCTGATGTTAATACCAGTTCTATGTGAACACAATCTATTTGACCCACGCATTTTTTTTGAAAGGCAATATTTTTATTTTATTTGAAAGGCAAAACTCCGAAAGAAATCTACGCCGAGCTGTATGGAGTTCATGACACATCTGCACCAGCGTTTAAGACGCTTTACAATTTGTTTCGAAACTTTTATATGAATACTGAAATTACGATTAACAACCGGATTGTAATATGGATTGCATATTACAACATATTGATTGCCATTTTCTTGGGAATGGCTAAAAACGATTCTTCTTCAAAACATCAAATCAGCTCTGAAACGTCCGTTAGTCAGCTCCTAGACATCCGTCGCGGGGTGAGCAAATTTTAGGAATCCAGCCACTGGAATGCTGAATCCTGTCCAATATTTCCTTTTAATTAAGGTTTGGTACGGTGTTTTGTTTCCACCCCACTAAAGACATAGAGGAAGCACCAAAATTATGCCGCCTAACATATACAATCAAAGCACACGTAATTAAACTGATCAAGTTGCGATCGACGCAAGGAACGCATCAAGCATGTTGAACGCGTGATCGACTCAGACCACTACCAACGAGAGCTAGACATCGGATAGCTGCAATCACAACAGACAGCCTAAGTTTTTCAGCCATACTCTTCCAACAATTTCGAAAATCCTTTCAATGCCGTCAAAAGAGAAGTATTTCTAGTACCACTAATTGATGGTTGCTTTCTTGTAGAGCCACTGGACCTTAACGAGGCCGACTCAGTAATTATAAAACTGAAGAATACAAAAGCTATAGTTTGGGATGTGCTGCCAGCTATGTTATTTAAGATATTTTATTATTTATACACCAAATCTTATGCAAATATGAACCGATGATGCCAAACGATTGGAATCGCAGTGTTCTTTGTCCTATCTACAAGATAGGCGTCTTCGGTGTCTACCCTAAATTCCGTGGAATATTCTTTAATCGGATATAAGAAACTGTCCCGCGCACTTTAAAAATGATTCGAACTATAGAAAGAAGCACAGAAGACACTGTTACTCGTAGTATGGCTTCAAACCAAAACCCAATGAACAAACTTTCACTCTACGACAAATCCTGAAATGACCAGTGAGTACAGCAAAGCCATATACCATCTATTTTTCGAATATAAAATCGCTTTTGATACGCCGATGAGATCGACATTTTTAACGACCCATCTAAACTTTGTATCTCAGCATAAATTGTTCCTCTTTGCATGATGATGCTTTCACAAACACGAAGCGTCGTTAGACTAGCAATGGACCCTTCTCACCCCTTTGACACCCAGAGAGATTTCGGGCAATGTGATGATTTTTTAATCTGATGGTGGAGTACGTTCTACGGAACGGTCTGTCACAAGCTTCCATAAGACAGTGATGCTATATCGTCGGAACGTTCTCTGATATCAAGAAAAAGTAAAGTGTCCTGAGTCTCGCGATGCACGAGGACAAGACGAAGTAAAGGCTGTTTTTGAGAGGTAATAATTTTATGACATAATGCTGGCACGAATATGGCGCATTCTGGGAGCCCAATTTACGACCACTTTTTCAAGCCATAGGGGGTCGTATCTCGGCAATGGTTCACACAATGTTGTCTTCCAAGTCGTTCAAAGTTGTTGGTTTCTTCGCATAAATTTTCGAGAATTAACGCATTCATTGATTGGACAATAGCATTACCTGTATTTCATGTATTTCACCGACCTTAGACGAAATATTTTATACAAAAAATTACATTCGTCCGTGTGCTCTTCACATTTAAGAGGATTAAAAAGGGCGTGAAGTATTTGCACTTGCCTATTTAAATATAGATATATTAAATATAATATAGATCTATTAAATATATATAAATATCGACGTTAAAACTTTTACATCGACAAAATGGATGACCCTATGCATACGTCTGTGTAGTAATAAAAATGTGGCTACGGCTTACTTTCCTATTTGGAATATAATAACATAAATTTTCCCACGCTCTCTCAATCTCTGTCCTAAACAAATTTCTACGCACTTAAAAGTGGGCCACTGTAGCGTATGCGTAATATTTCATTAAAAGTCCGCATGCCAAACAATCCGTATTTCAAAAAACCAACACAAAAAAAAAACGAAAGCTATACAAAACATAACAAACACTGCGGCATGCAAGTGTGTGAGTGCGGCGTCATTTTGTCTACTATTTTCACATATTTTTATCCTTATTGGTGCAGTCAACCTCATTGCTCGCCCTATAGTGAGAGAAAGAGAGAGAGAAAGAGAGAAACACCCCTCACACTGAAGCGGTTTTATATCTTATTCGAACGCCGACGCACTGCAGCAAATCTGTTTGCATAAAATTGCCAATTGGCCGGTTACAAAGAAATATTTGCTACCGCACATCGACCGTGCTCTTAAATCATGAGCTTTGTTTGTTTGTCATTTTGTTCGCATTTGAAATAATTAGCCAATAAAATTGAAATTTATGAATATAAGGCAATTCCAGCTCTCGAAATGTTCGAAATGCACTCAAAACTCAATAAATTTTACATAAGACCTGTAATGTCAACTAATTACACAGGCCTGAGATGGTTTTCCCTTTACAAAACTGGTAAGTAGTAGATGTAGAAGAGTACTATTCCATGAATACATTTACCAAATATTATCGTGTTAATATTCTGAGATAAGATATGAGTTTTTTTTTTATACCAGCGTCAGAAAATGGTACTGGAAAATGGTTTTTGGAACATTTAGTACTTAATTTCTAACAAAAAATCATTCATTATGGTTTACAATACGATTTAAAATTTCGTGGGAATGGTATTAGAGCTTCGGCAAAACCGAAGGTAACGTTTTTTCTTGTTTTAAGCTGGGATTATACAGCAACATTTCATTTGGATGATATTCAAAGGACCTTTCCAACGAGCTGTCGCATGTTAAAAAATATTAAGCCGGTTGGGCACAGTAGCCAATTCAAATTTGAGCTTCTTTGAGCTTTTCCCGGCATATTCCGTTATTTTGAAAAAAGGTGTAGAACAAAAGTTTCTTAGTTTTTTTGAGAACTAAAATCCTGTACCAATAAAATTTCGATTTTCTAAAGCATTCAAACAAACAAAAAACTCGTCAAAAATTTTCAAAATTCATAACTTTTGAGCGGGTGGACTGAATTTGCTAATCTTGGGCTCGACTCGGCATCAAGAATCAAAAATAAGTTTGAGGTGATAGCCACACAACGAGCCCCGATACCGCCAAGCGTGGGTATATTTATATTTCAACCAGCTATACTAGGTGTACTATTTATATTTCGGGAATAGCAAATAATAACGAGCATTTTTAAATGAAAATGGCTTTATTGTTTTTCAAAATATTCCTCTTGATGGTCAATACACTTTTGCATTCGTTCAAACCATTTGTCATAGCAGTTTTTCCATTCCTCTTGAGACAACTCCAAAACATGGTTTTTGAACGCTTCAACTGCTTCCTCGGCGCTCGTAAATCGTTGACTACGAAGTTTACCTTTGATACTCGGTAACAAGAAGAAGTCATTGGGTGCCAAATCAGGACTGTATGGAGGATGAGTCATTAATTCGATGTTTTGACTGCTCAAAAATGCACTTGTTTGACGAGATGTGTGAGAGCTTGCATTGTCATGATGGAGAATGATTCGTCTTTGGCGGTTGATTTTACGAATTTCTCTGAAGACTTCCGGCAAACAAATGGTCATGTACCACTCATAATTGACCGCCCTACGATGCTCAAGCGGAACAGTGGCCACATGACCCATTCGTCCGTAGAAACAGGCGATCATTTGCTTCGCTGTGCTTCTTCCACGAACAACTTTTGTTGGATTTGGCTCGTCTTGGAATACCCACACGGTCGATTGCTGTTTTGTTTCCGGCTCATACACATGTATCCATAATTCATCACCAGTCATGATTTTATACACGTCTTTCGAAGCACCACGGTCGAACTTTTTAATCATTTCCTTACACCAATCGACGCGAGCCTTTTTTTGAGCGATTGATAAATTATGGGGTATCCAACGAGAGCAAATTTTTTTTACAGCTAAGTGTTCATGCAAAATCGAATGTATTGAAGTGGAACTAATGTGCAAGGATGCCTCTATCTCACGATATCGATGTTTTTGGGCACAACAACCGATTTTGGACACCCTCACAGAATTCGTCGGCGACCGAACTACGACCACGATTGAATTCACTATACCAGCGATATACTCTGGTTTTTGATGGTGCTTTATCGCCATACAAAGAACTGAGTTCATTGACAGATTCTTGTTGAGATAATCCACGTCGAAAGTTGCGAAAAATAGTCCAACGAAAACCTTCTCTTGAAATTTCCATTTTTTGGCCAAATTGCTTTTCTTAACTCACTGTAAACAAAACAAATAGCAATTGTACATCAAAACTTTGTGAGTACGTTTATGCCAAAAAAATGTCAAACTTTATTATTATGGTGTTGCCACTTTTTAGCTTTTGACATTAGTGTTGCCAGTTCCCGAAATATAAATAGCAGCCTTCGTATTACGCACTGGGATGATCCGATACATTCTTAAACGTCGATATTGCGTGTATAATATAGTGCTCGTGCTGCAGCCACACTGAGGTGGGCATTCGTCACTTGCACTGTCCACAGTGATTAACGTAGTAGCATGGATATTATGATTTTATGGTTTTGTATGGAGTTGGTGGCCAAAAATACTTCCAGTAAAGATATCAATGCGAAACTTTGGTCAAAGCTTTATAAAAAGGTGAAATTTATTTAATAATTAAATGGGCGTGGTTGATAAGACAGACACATAGTGTGAAATGGTATTATCAGTTTGTCTGAAAGTTTGTAACGCATTAAAGGAGGCATCATAGATCCCATAAAGTATATATATTCTTGATCAGCGCGATGAGACGAGTCGGTCTAGCCATGTCCGTCTGTCCGTCTCTCCGTCTATATGTTGTTGCGTATTTTATTTCTATCCAGTTAAAATTTTGCACATATACTTATTTGTATTGCAGTTTAATAAAGTATCAAGATTGTCCCGCCACGCCCAATATTTGGGGTAGCCCCCATACAAACAAACTTCCCACTTTTGACTTTTTTATGAAAACTTCATTATTAGTGTCAATATTAGGTTGAAATGCAATGCGGTGCCTTTTTATAGTCAGCCGCTTTACATACATAGTCTAAAGGTTGTAGCCCGCCCACTTTTTAGGGTAGCCCCCATACAAACCTACTGCCCAATTTTGACTTTTTGTATGAAAACTTCTTTACTAAAGTCAATAATTGGGTTGAAATGCGAAATGGTGTCATTTTATAGACAGCCGGTTAACATATATAGGCGTGGCCCGACCACTTTTTAGGGTAACCACCATACTCATACAAACCCACCGTGCAATTTTGTGTTTTTTATGAAAAAAATTCTTCATTTAAATCAATATGAGGTTGAAATTTGTTTTGGTGGATTTTAGTGGACAACCGTATCATATACACATACAAATGGGCGTGTCCTGCCCACTTTTTGCGGTAGTTCCATATTAACCCACAGCTCACTTTTATGCATTTGTATGGAGAACGTCAATATCAACATGAAAGTGGATATTGTGGCATCTTACATATCAACTACATCGCTTCATACACACATACTAGTGGGCGGGTTTAGGGTAGCCCCAATTTAAACCCCCACTTTTTGTATTACAATACTATATAAAATTTCGTGTGAAAGGTATTAGAGCGTCGCTTCAACGTCGGTTAACGTTTTTTCTTATTTTTCTATCAAAATGTTCTTCTTATTAACCAATTATTGATGTTTTGTTAAATTTCCTTCCGTTATACGCTTACTTCATTAACATTTGCTTTCAAAATCGATAAATTCTTCTGTGCAAAACGCAAATTAGCATCAGCAGCGGACACATCAATTTCTGCTAACTCTGCTTTCTTCTCCTTGAACACACTGTGAAACTTATTCTAGGACCTCCGCGATCTTGATTCGAGCCAGTTGCTTTTGATTGGCAAGCCAATCAGAATGTTTTCAGAACTTTTAATTCTTCACGCTTGCATTTGTGCCACAACTCGGAAATTTTTCTAATTGATTTGCATCAAATGTGAAATGCACCCATTTTCAATATTGTTTTTTAAGACATCGTTTACTTTTCAAGCATTTGTAACGATTTTTAAGCACCAAATACTATCGCGAGAGCAACGAGACCGCTTTGATCTTTGGGAGATAACACGAAGAGAGAGGGAGATGGAAGTTTGGAATCTTAAAACGTTGACTAATATTAAGAAAAAATCCCAATGAAGGAATCAGTGGGGAACACAACTAAAACTTTAGCTGAAAGTGAAATATACTGTGTGTCTCAAAATTTGATTTGCTGATTGCGTGAACGCAACTATTCCAAGGGGCGCGGGGGGTATGTCAATCGGTAGTCTAGCTTTTGGGAATTTAGTCGCTATGGAGCGTTTTTTAGGAGCGGACCCTGCGTTATGCGTACGTGAGTTTTGCAAAAAACGGTAATTCAGCGACTGTAGCGCGTAGAAAATTCTGCAGTATTCGACATGTTCGCCATTAAAATGATGCGCCAAGCCCTCGACTCATTGGAAAATGGGTCGAGAAATTTGAAGAGACCGGTTCAACGCTGGAAAAATCAAAATCCGGGCGTCCAAGGTCTTCGAGAACGTTCGAAAACGTAGACAGTGTTACTCAGTCTGTTCGTGACAACGCGGATCTTTAGATTCGGAAGCGTGCTGTTGCTTTAAACGTGCATCATCATTGTTCCGCATTTTACACAAAGATTTTAAGCTGCACCCCTACAAAATTCAGTTGGTGCAAGAATTAAATTGATCTCCAGGAGAGGTAACATAAATTGGGTTCCACGAAGTCTGGATTTAACCCCTATGGACTTCTTACTGTGGGGTTACGTCAAATCTAAAGTTTACGGCAACAAACCCACTTCCCTGGCACAATTAAAAGAAAATATCCGTCACGAAATGGCAGCCATTACGGAGAATACCTGCCGAGCTGTCATAGGAAATTTTAGTGCTCGATTAAATGAATGCCGTGAACGCAACGGTTTACATTTGGACAATATCATTTTTAAGAAATAAATTCCCAAAGTGTGTATTTTAATTTGTAATAAAAATTTTTTCAGTAAACTAATTACTTTTTTTTATCGAATTTTTAAATGTGAACTTTCTTTTGAGACACCTTGTATTATGGAACACTAATAATGGCACTGGGAATATATCAATTTTATAAAAAAAAAAAAACACGTAGCAAGCTAAGGACATTCAAAATGTTTTCAAATAAAATGAATACCAATCAAGCGAATTTTGTTTGTCATTGCGACGTTTATAAAATTCACTTCATATATCATTAAACGCTCGTTTAGCAAACTTAATAAACACTAAAAAATGCAGCACGAAGTTAAACGCGATGTGGCGAAATCCGGGTTCAGCTTTCGAAATTGCGAAAGCAATGCTGAACTGATACGCGCTGGTTTTGAGCCACCAAAGGCTGTTAAGACACGCACAACCATTGCGGGTATCACTTTGAAGGATGGCGTTGTGCTGGGCCCCGATACCCGTGCCACAGATACGTACCAATTGTCTCGGATAAGAACTGCAGCAAGATACACTATCTGGCCAAGAATATCTACTGTTGCGGCGCCGGCACCGCTGCCGATACTAAAATGATTACGAATTGACTACGGATTTGATTGCCTCACAGTTGGAGCTGCATCGTTTGAACACTGGACGCCAGGTGCCCGTTGTATGCGCGAACACGCTGCTCAAACAAAAGTTATTCCGTTATCAGGGTCATATCCGCGCTGCGCTGGTACTCGGTGGCGTTGATAAGAAGGACGCCTACATTTTTTCCATACATCCATACGGCTCGACAAATAAGTTGCCGTATGTCGCCATGGGTTCCGGCACACTTTGTGCAATGGGCATCTTTGAGCCACGCTGGCGTCCCGATATGGAAGAGGAATAGGCCAAGATACTGATGCGTAATGCTATTAACGCTGGTATTTTCAATGATTTGGGTTCAGGCTCAAATATCGATCTGTGCGTCATACGCAAGGATTCAACATATTAAAAAAAAATTCTTTAATTGAATTAATATTAGCTTGAAATTCGATTTGGTGGATTTTAGTGGACAATCGCTTCATATACGCGTCTACTGCCCACATTTTGGGGTAACCCTTATTTAAACCCAACCCCGTCTGTGAATGGTATTAGAGCTTCTGTTCAACCGAAGTACACATTTTTCTTGTTTTTTTTTTTTACGAAATTTAATATTGACCGTACCATACCGGTATAGCGAACCTAAAATCCGGGAACCGTACCAAAACTGAATATCGAAATAAAGTTGAACCGGTGCAGAACCTTACACCGAAACGCACGTTACGGTACGTACCGAAACAGGAACCGAAATACATTTCGGTTTTATTCCCTGATTTTCTTCCTAAAAACTGTTTTATTATAGTTAATATTTTCTTCAAAAACTTGAAGTTTTCATGTGTTTTTCATTTTTCTTTTTTGATGGTACTCAGCACTTATAATTCACAAAAAGGATTTACATATTCGTTGTTAAGTATGCGGCAGAATATTTATACAGTATACTAGCTGGTACCCGGCGCGTTTCTTCCTCTTCACCGGCCTCTCCTTCACTCTGCCACGCCTTCCTTTGCCAATCCTTCTCACAGTCCCTCCTTACTCATGCCCCCTCACCCCACCACCCATTCCACTACCCATTTTCCCCAGAACCCTTTCAGCCCTTGGCCTACCACCCTTTACCATGCACCCATTCGACTGCCCCTTCCAATATCTACCCTAACTTACCTCCCCGTCTCCCTGCCCCATTCGAACCCATTAACATGTATGTATTTCATCCCTCTATCTTCGCGTTGCTGTCTTTCTCCTGGCTCACCAACATCTACCCATCCTTCCCAATGCCCCCTTACCCTACCCCGCATTCTCCTACCCTTCTTCCACCAACCCTTTCCCCACCAATACTTCCCCCTTCCCATATTTCTCTGGCACTCTTTTCCTGCCCCTCTACCCATGCCCTCTTAGCCATCCACCTCTTCCCCAACACTCCCCTTTCCCATCCCCTTCCCTCTTCGATCCCATATACAACATTTTATCCCTCTATTTTAAATTTTTTAGGCCAGGTACACTCGCGGGCATTCACAGTGGACCGAATTGTGTATCTAAACCATTCCCGAATCCCAATGAACACACACAAAAATTTTCATCAAAATTGGTCCAGCCGTTTAGGAGGAGTTCAGTCACGTACACACGTACAGAAGATTTTTATATATGAAGATAAGTATTCAAAAATGTTAAATCTAAGCATCCCGTCAAAAATTGTAAACTGAAGTAAAACTTCAACTTCAAAACAAAAATGGCAAGTGTACTTTTTTCTTGTTTTCCTTTAATAAATATGTTGATTTAGATGAAAGACACCAAGAGAACAAATTAACTTTAGCAGAATCAAACTATCATACTTTTCATAGGCTACTACAATAAAAACTTCGTTCCGCGCTTAAGCCCAGTACTCACTTCAAAAGAAACATTTTTTGTCTTTGCAGCAGACGGTTAAAAGGATAATGCTTTTGCAATCAAGCCCAGAATAGACTAGTCGGTGTTATTATCTGTTGAATCAAGCCAGAAATCAAACCTATTGCAATTTTCTGCGTAAATGTTCGGTTGCATCTCACCAAAAACTATTGTACTAGCTGCTTTATGATAGTTTGCCGATGGATTTGATCGATGTTTTGCTTACAGATGCTATGGAGCATTTTAACTTTGGTGTTCATTTCCACTGCAAAATTTGAATTCAATCTAAAATGACCTCATATGACATAGTACGACTATATTTCCTCTGGGCTCTAGCTTAGCGGGGAAGTAACTGGGCATAATTGTTGAGCACAGCAGAAAATCGCCTGTGAGTATGGTGTTGGACAATTTAAATTCGTTAAATTTAATGGAAACATTTCCGTTCGCTTATAGAAGTTGTTTGAGTGCATTAGCAATGTCCACAATATTATCTCGAAATTTTTGTATCAAATGATACCTGGTTTCAGAAAACAGGAATTTATTTGAAACAGAGTGCCGGCTTAATGGGTTGTTTATACTTACAAACTGACAGATAAGCTTTATGGGGTCTGTCACGGTTCTTTCTGGCTGTTACAAACAATTGCAAACACTTAACATATTATTTTTTTCAATGGGAACAGTACATTAGCACATTAGGTACCAACGCACGCTTAAGATACTTTATAATCAATGTAGCTTACACAGTACAGCTCGCTTCAGATTGCTGTTGAAATCACTAGGCACTTATTCGATATTATGCGTTGTGATGCTGCTAGACACTCTTCCTTGCAGACGTCAAACCAAGTTTAACAAGTATAGTTTTATGAAAAAGAATGCTAAAAAAAAAAAAAAACTAAAACAAAATCAGCCGGATAGGAACACGCGTCGATGACGACAACACGGCGAAAGAGAACAGCTTAAATCACAACTACTACTAAAATGAAATTAAATAAAATAATAATAACGAAATAGAAATTCAATCGAAAACGTTATCGTATTGTAACGCAACGAGTACCGCGTTCTGAAATAGTTGTGAAGCGAACTGAGCGCTGAACCGCTTTGGCGCAAGAACCAACGCAAAATGCCGTTTGCGCCAGGATAATAACAACAACGACCGCCAACCAGCCAACAAGGCAGCCAACAAGCACAGTCAACAACGAGGCGAAGCACTGACAATAGCAGGCAAAACAAAAAAAAAAAAAAAGTGAAAACGTGAAAACGTGAAAACGTGTCTTCGGTGGAACCGAAGCTTTAATACTCTCCACGTGGAACTAAAGTGGGCGATGGGTTTCTGAGGTGGGCTCATTCCGTTATGCTGAAAAACATGAAACAAAAATGTTAACAGTTAGGCTGCGGCACGTCCCTTATAGTAGGCGAGATGGGTCATTTTCGACATATGGAGTCTTCGTATCGAAAAAACCAAAAAGTGTGCATTTGGTTTCTATGAGGGTTAGAACTTCTAGTGAAATGGCTAGTATATTTTATAAGACTAGGATAGTTTGGTAGTCTCTATACCAAATTTCAGATTAATATCTCAAAGTTGTGGGACAGAGAGACGGGCACGCTTAGATCGATTTGTTTTGAAATATGCCTTATGGGGTTTCCGATACTTCCTATAATGCGTTACAAACTTTGTAGCAAAGAACAATACTGTGAAGAGTAGAAAAAAGAACAATTACACATACACACACACATACACATACACACACACGCGGTACTAACACGTTGTACTCTACAACTAACAACAAAACAGACAATGACAACGGTCATAAACCACAGAGAATGATGCAGAAGGGCAGACAGGCGACTTATAATGGCCTCCTGACAGGCAGAATTGTCGCCTTCAGTGTTGCCGTCATAATTGTCGTTGCCTCTATAGTAGAAATAGTAGTACGAAGTAGTAGTAGTATTTGTATTGTAGTAACTGTGTTATAGTTGTATTAAATCTTTGAAAAAAAAAAAAAACGAGAGAGCAACACGAAGTTACCAGAACACCATACACAGAAGGACTGATTCATAAGTTTTGGGTTGCAAAATTTAAAAAGAAAAAATAAATAAGAAGAGAACTTTACTTTTGTTGAAATCGAATCTTAAATACTTTTCACACGAGGTTGTAACTAGAGGCTAAATAAATTTTTGTAGGCTTATGGAATTTTGACGATACCTCACATGCCGAAATCTATCAAGCCATTTACGCTACAAAGGCTGCAAAAGAAATAGACACAACCAAAAAAACAATTCTTCTTTATTCCCGCAATCAAGACAAATCTAACAACACCTCATATGTCAATCCATCAAGCCGATTAGACTAAATTAATATTTAAAAAATTTAAAATTTCGCAGATCTTATATACAAATGTTTTACCTTATAGCACTCCTGCGATCAAAATGAATCTAACGTTGGGTCATATGTAAAAATGCATCAAGCCGTTTAGGCTATAGAGCGCGCCAGAGAATACACAGGGATGCATACTTACACTAGAAAAATCATAAACCACCTTAGAGCAGCCGGACAAATAAAAAACTGGCTTCTAAATTGTTCCTCTACATACAATATGTGAAAGTAAATCCAAGTAACTACGATGTTAAGTTTCGTTACCAGTTGATATATTATAAATATATATATGTGTATGGACTTATACATACCTCTCTTTATATAAATCTATATATATATATATATATATATATATATATATATATATATATATATATATATATATATATATATATATATATATATATATATATATATATGTATATGCCCATCTGCATGTCCATCTGTCTGCCCGTCATTTTTAGGGACTAATTTTTAAGATCTACAGTTGTCAACTGACACATAGACTTCTTTTTGTTGAAGTTAAATAGATTATCAATATTGACATACCACGCCCACTTTTTGGGGTAGCCCCCATACAAATATTTCGCCCATTTTTACCTTTTTCAATGGAAATTTTTATACCATTCACACATAGTGTGAAATGGTATTATCAGTTTGTCTGAAAGTTTGTAACGCATTAAAGGAGGCATCGTAGATCCCATAAAGTATATATATTCTTGATCAGCGCGATTAGACGAGTCGGTCTAGCCATGTCCGTCTGTCTGTCTATCCGTCTGTCCGTCTGTATGTTGTTGCGCATTTTTTGGGGACTAATTTTTATGCTATCCATTTTGCACGTATACTTCTTTTTATTCTTTTTTATGCCACGCCCAGTTTTTATGGTAGCCACCATACAAACTCACCGCCCACTTTTGACTCTCTCTATGAAAAACATTTTTATTGTAGTCAATATCAACTTAATAATTGATACAGTAACTTAAAGTAGACGGATGCTTGACATATACATAATTGGGCTAGCTCCCATACAAACCTACTGCCCACTTTAGACTTTTCGTAAGAAAACTTCTCTATTAAAGTCAATATTAGGTTGAAATGCAATGTGGTGCCTTTTTATGGTCAGCCGCTTAACATACATAGACTAATGGGCGTGCCCCGCCCACTATTTGGGGTAGCTCCCATACAAACCTATGGTCCACTTTTGACTTTTTGTAAGAAAAACTTTTTTATTAAAGTGTATATTAGGTTGAAATGCGATGTGGTGCCCTTTAAGAGACAGCCGCTTAACATACGAAGACAATTGGGCGCGGCCCGCCCACTTTTTGAGGAAGCTCCCATACAAACCCACCGTGCAATTTTGAGTTTTTTATGAAAAATCCTTCATTTAGATCAATATTAGCTTGAAATTTGATTTTGTGGATTTTAGTGGTTCATGTGCATACACAAATGGGCGTGTCCCGTCCACTTTTTGAGGTAATCCCATATAAACCAACAGTTCACTTTTATGCATATGTTTGGAAAACGTCAATATCAACCTGAAATTCTATATGGCGGCATCTTAAATCTACTACATCGCTTCATACACATCTACTAGTGAGCGTGTACCACCCACTTTTTGGGGTACCGCCTAATTTAAACCCCCACTTTTATGCATTACAATACTATTTAAAGTTTCGTGTGAATGGTATTAGAGCTTCGGTTCAACCGAAGTTAACGTTTTTTCTTGTTTTAATTGCTTTCAATATCACAATAAAAAAATTGACATGGTGGCTTCTTATGATATATATAATTGGATGTTAATCTCCCACTTTTTGGAGTTACCCCATACAAACCCACCATACGCCAACTGTTGCCTTTTTGTATGGAAAGCATTTATACTATAGTCAAATTTGGGGTTGATTGATCTTACGCCGATTGTTGTAAAATATCCCATATATGTCCAGATCGGACCACTATATAATGTAGCACTCATACAAATGTAGGGTTCAAATTAAGACCCTTACAATATGTATAGGGAGTCTTGAAGGCACGCCCACTTGAGTGCAGCATGTTTCCTACTTTTTATAAAAATATGTCAAAGATGAGCCTTGTCGCGGATAAATTATATAAATATTGCACAGCAATAATTGAAAATATTTAATAGTTTTCAAACTTTTGAATAATATCTTGCATCTACTGTACATATGGTATGTGCGTGTATTCTACTGTGCATTACTGTGTGTAAAGCGGAACACAGTGTAACAAAGAGAAACTCGTACGCAACGCTTTTGTACAATTACGAAGAGACACACAGATTCGTCAAATGCTCGCTTTGTTGTTGTTGTTTTTGAGTAAAAATTTCCACGTGCCAAATCCAAATGCCGCACAGGACTCTTGACTCTCAGCGATTTATTTATTTATTCATGTGTTTTGTGTGGCTTTGCGCTGCTTGCCATCTAACTTTGTTGACAAATTTCAAAACCCTGCAACGGCGTTTAAGAATAGTTACGATTACCCGTATTAGCAATGCAACAAATTGACATCATGTTACTCATAGACAGAACAACGCCTGTGTACTCGATTAAAAGCATTCACCTGACATCTGCAAGTTTTACAAAATATTCCAACCGTTTGGTTAGCAAAACAGGACAATTGCAATTGATGTCAATGAATAATATATTTTGATGATGAAAAACTTAGCTGAAATGCATTTTGAATATACAAATCATACTCGTAAGTAAAATAGACAAATACATATACATGTATGTATATTCAGTGGCGTAGCGAGGGCGACTGGTTACGGGGTAGAACCATAAAAATAAAATTTCACATTTCACAAAAAAAAAAAAAACAATTAATTTTTAAAAACTAATTTTTTTCTTTATTAATTTTTGGAGCTTGGACAAATGAAGTTGGAACTAACGACTACACTTCGGGGGCCAGGACACACAAAATTTGAATTTAAATTTCCAAAAATTAGATCATTAATAAAAATTCTTGGTTCTTGGTGGCAAACGAAGTGTGAAATTGGACAAACATGGACTACCGTTGAACAAATGAACTGCAATAAAAATAAAATAAAAATTTTACACTTCGTGGTGCAAACTTCACACATCTACAAAAGTCTTTTAGAAAAAAAAAAATATGTCATCGAATGTTTATTTTGGCTCTAAACTAATATATTTAGTTTAAAATAGACAAACTTGCATTAGTTTTTTGTAGTAGATTAGTTTTCTAAACAATGCAGTGTATGACACATAAATAAAGTCACGACATCCTGAAGCGAAAAAATAGTTACACAATACAAAATTTATGACAAAAATTGTCGTACTACTGCACTGGAAATCGATACGCAAATTATTTAAAATTACTGATTTCAGATAAATGGCTAATTTATTGACGAGCAAACAAATTGTAAGTGACATATTGAACTATTTAATAAATGTGTGAAAATGTGTGCTAAATGCATTTTAGTATGTAAATATTTGAGCTTTATGATCGCTTTTGGTTGCTGCATTTGCTAAGCGACCGAAGGTTCGACGCGGCGTATACGCAGTGCAAATGGCAGAGAGCTTCCACAGCAGCACAAACGGAAAGCTGCGAAAAGCTCAGCTAAAAGACTGTGAGATACGTAGAGAGTGCAAAATAGAGCAAAGCTATAGCGAAATGTAGAATAGCGGCAATCAGGACTATTGAATTGCTTTAAGCTTTATTACTATTTCGCTTTTAATTTTTTCTCTATTGCAAGCATATTATATTTGAAGAGAGACGGGTTAAGAGACTTGAATGGAAATGCAATGCCGAAAAGCTTTCGAGCTACTCGTCCTTTGACAATAATTTGTACATTAAACAATTAAGTTGCAACTTCATCAGTTTTCCGAAACTATTTACAGCAATCGGACGACATCGCACACAGCATACTTGAGCTTAAGAGCATCCCCGTCTTCATATTTTCACAAGCATAAAAGAATAGCGAAATATAGTAAATAGTAAATTTCCCAAAACAGGACTTTAAACGACTTTTAAATAATATTCTCTATTTTGTAGGCTCCAGGTTCAGCAAATCAAAGTTTACACAAAATTTTAACGATTCTAAAATGTTACTAGAGCCAAAATAAAAATTAAATTAATATAATTTTCATATTTCAAATCCAAGGACAAAGCCAGGGGACAGTCAGAGGACCGTTGCGTTTGTATTTCCGAAATCCACCATATAATTTATTTATTACTTCACGTTTCTATAACAGGGAGCTTTTGTAGAGATTTCATTTTCCGGCATGGAAATCTGGCAACGCTATTGTCATTTGTGCTCAGTCTGGTTTACCATTTTATCTTGAACAGACTAACGCCAGAACAACGCTTGCAAATTATGCAAATTTATTTGGAAAAACGTGGCTCAGTTCGGGAATGTTACCGTGCGCTACGTTGAGTTTATGGTCGACATAATCGTTCAACCGTTTGACTAATTTGATTGACCGAGGATTTTGTACTCTAAATGATAATACGCATCCCCAAAGATGTGTCATAAAATTCGCACCAAAGAAACAATTGCTGCTGTAGAGCGTAGTATTGAGGAGGACGCGAATCGATCCGCCATCGCGTGCACCAATTGCAGCTGTGTGTATCCACTTTATGGAAAATTTTACGTAGAGATTTCAGACTACGACATTAAAAGAAGTTGCAAGAAGTAAAGCAGAATGACCATCGTTTGCGCCTTACGTTCGATCAATATGCTGAAAATCAACTGAAAGTCAACCCACTGTTTTATCGCAATATTGTGCCTCTCTGGGGATTTCAATAAGTAAAATTGCCGCACTTGGAGCGAAGAAAATCCACGAGAGATTCTCGAGATTCTTGTTAGATCCACAAAGACCGGTGAAACCATTGGTCCTTGTTTTTTAGGAAATGAAACCGGCGAGAATGTTACGCGCTATAGAGTCATGATTAACGATTATTTCGTGCCCTAATTGAATAGAATAATTATTGAAAACAGAATCGACTTTCTGAAGGAAACCTTTGGCGAACGCGTTATTTTTCGAAACGGCCTTTGAAATATTTTCTCTGGGCAACTTTGAACGCCTAGGAACACAACATTATGCGAACCATTGCCGAGATACGAGATACGATTAAGATAATATAGGGAAAAGATCCAGTAGAGCCAGAAGAGTAATTAGTATAGGTTGATTGAAAGAAAGTAGCAAACAAATCCGATATCTCAAAATCCGAGAATGCTGCCCTACTAGTTATAAAGACGAAAACTTGAAGGGTGCGCCGTATTGCTGTGCTTTATATTGTCAAAGCTGAAAAAGTTTATTTCAAACGTTTTTTTTTTTAACTCGTAATAAATGGGCAGAATAACACTGTTTATTTAATGAGTTAAAATTATAGCTAGCAACAGTGTATTTACTATAATCAACGTTTTAACCACTCTGTCGACTCCATAAATATATTTATTTTACATCAAATTTCAAAATATTTAAACTTTTTAAGTTTGTTTATCAAAAATATAAATAAAAATGCGTTTAAATATTTAACAAAATTAATTTAATGTGCTGACAGCCCTATGCAACCTGCTCTATTGTTCGAAAAATGAAAGATCTCGAATTTCTGTGACAGCTACAGTTTTTTCGAGCGATATGCAAACCAAACGAAGCCAACATCTCTAGAGACTTCTGTGACCTGTATATGAAGTTAGAAAAAGCACTGAAGAAATTTTTCTTTGTAATCATGTAAATACGAGTATGGTTTCTAAAAAGAGTCATATGCACAGTGTGCAATCTTTCGAGGAACACAACAAATTATGCTTTGGAATTGGACTTAAACTTAGAACACAGTTACATTCACAGCCTTCAAATACTATTTTTCTGTACGATGTCTGTGAATTGAATGGAAATAATTAAAAAGAATTTAGTAAATTAAAATTAAAAGAAATTTTTGATCGAGCTGAGGTCGAATCCGACTTGGATTAATAGCTGATATTGTATTGATATTGCGGGTGTCTGATAAAAATTTTACAATATCAGCACTTATTTATTGGATTCACTTTGTCGAACTGATAAATTGGTTGACCAGATATCCAATTTACTTAAAGTTGTAACGCCTCTTTTGAATACCAATGCTTCCAAGCCTTAGAATAATTCTATGAAATGCAAATGGCGCATGCCAACATATGTTCGAAATCGAACATGTCATAAATTCTCAGAATGTGGACATTTTTTACTTTCTGAGACACATTTTAATGAACGATCACATTTTAAAATACGGGGCTGTGAGGTTGTGTCGACACATCATCCTGCTGGTACAGCGCACGGTGGTTCTGCAATTATAATCAAAAGTAGCATACAATTTTCACTTTGCAGACCCATTGTACATGACTGGGTGCAAATTACTACTATTGAGGTGCAAACAATCACTGATAATCTGAAAATTGCTGCTGCGTATTTGCCACCCCGCCATCAAGTTTCTGAAGGCATGTTCTCAAATATATGCTTCATTATCTTGGAAATAACTTTCTCATTGGAAGTGATTTTAGTGCCAAACACCAATGGTGCGGAGCTAGAACCACCTACCCGAAAGGTAGAGAATTACTAAAATGCATCAACGCAAGAAAATTATTCTGTTCTTAGCACAGATAATCCTACATATTGGAACACAGATCCAAGAAGAAATCACGATTTATTGGACATAGGAGTTCATTGTGGTAATGACAGAAGAAGGTTGCAAATAAGAGATTTTCCAGATCTGTGTTCGGATCATTCTGCTCTACGCATTTTTATAAACATACCAGTTGACGTAAAAATATGTAAACGTAATTTAATCAGCAAAAATACTGAATTGGCATTATTCCGCTCCTGGTTAGATGGTGAGATTAACCTAAACATGAAACTTACTTCCCAGCTTGATTTCTTCACAACAGTGGCCACCATATTCCCCAGACTTAAGCCCAATCGATTTTTCCATATGGTCCATTCTGGAGGCTAAATTATGAACTAAAAAACATGAGACGGTCAACGCCTTAAAGATTGGAACAAAATATCATAGAACCACATTCGTGCAGCGTGTGAAGACTTCCCGGAGAAACTCGATGCCATTATCCGCGCTAAAGGTGGCTACATCGAACATAACATATTTTTCTTAAAATTTGAAATATTTTTACGATACACTGAAGTTTTTATATACAAAAAATTAAAATTTACCATATTATAGAATTTTTAATTGGTAACACTTCGAGCGCCGACCCTTGTAAATGCAAATAAACACACCCTCTCTTCATATTTCCACCTTTATACTGCACCACACTTGTTTGCATTTATTTTTTGATTGGTAATATTGTATTTTCTCTTTTCACGATTTAATTTTAAAAGTACAAAGTCTACTTTATGGCGCGCTGCCTCAGTGCCCTATACATATCGTCATGGTTTATATTCCAACTAAAATTTTGTTGTGAGGTGAAAATGAAAACTGTGTGCATCAGTTGTGCAACATATGACTTCAATTTGATGTACAGACAAATGCAATAAAACAAGCGACAACCAAAGCGACAGATTGAAATTTCAACAGACATATATGCGAGTGCATAGATGCATTAGTAAATACATATATACATACATAAATACATATGTACTAGTACATATATTGAATGGCAACCATATAGACAAACATAAGTTCAGATGGACATAGCAACAAATGAATGTATGTATGTACAGACGTAGTCTGAACGACAGGACAGACATATTTTGTACTTAAAAATAAACTCAAATTGTTTGACGCGCATGCATGCCATCTTACTCACACAAACGAATTTTCTCTCCATCTTACTCGCGTTGAATCCATGGTTGAAGCGCTTCACAGTATGCCTGTGTATCTAGATACTAGATGTGTTTGTTGTGCTTGTGCTTGTGCTTGTGCTTGTGTGTGTGTGTGTGGTGTTATGTTGTATGTGTGTAAACAACACATCACTAATTGCATTTTAAATGAAGGCAGCAGCCAAAGCCAGCCAAAGCAGCAGCTGCCACAAAAGATGAGGGAAAGCCGCTGTTGAACGCCGCGTTTCAAAAATGTTGCAGCGTATTTTGGGTTAACTTTGTACCTATTTCGTTTCGATTGCTTTTAGTTCGAGGTACTTTTTAAGTGTTGTCATTAATGTCGCACAAGCTTAAATGAAAAAAACAAAAACAAAAACAAAAACAACAACAAAACAACAACAAAAATACCAGCTTTGTGTAGTTTCAAAGCTTAAATACTTGTAACGAAAGTAGCACAATCTAAGCTTTTGAAACTGTACATCTTTGTAAACTATTTATTTATTTTTAAGCTTTGTATTTATACACTTTTGACAAAAGTATATAAATTCTTGATCAGCTTGACAAATCTATTCTATCTATGAATCTAAAAGTTGACTTCTCCGCATGAATAATAAAGGTATTCGTTTTTAGATTACAAAGAAATGATTTTATTTGTTATTAAAAATCTAACCACGTATAAAGGCTTATTCCATCTGATTATATGAGGCAATGCCTTATTATACATTAATCGAATTAGACGAATCTCCGTAGGTGGAATTCTCCTTGCGTTGTTTACAATACCCGTAGTCTGATATTCTATGTAGACCAGTACGTCCGAGAGGTCGACCGAGCATTCGTTGGGAAGTCTAAGTCTGGAAATACCTCTGCACACTTGGTGTTAACAACAAACCCTACGGCCTTGAAAGTAAGTATCTTATTTTCTTTGTAAAAGTTCGTTCTTTATCCAAAAAATACACAAAAATATCACAAAAACAAATTGAAGCAAATTTTTCCCTATTTTAAAAGAAAATATATGTTTCTTATATTTGTTAAAAAAGGGTTTGCTACCCTTACAAACTTCCCGCCCACTTTTGCCTATTTGTACGAAAAACTTTTTTATTGTAGTCAATATCAACTTAATGATTGATATAGCAGCTTCTAATGGACGAACGCTTCACATATACTGGGTGTCTCAAAAGAAAGTTCACATTTGATTTGCTGATTGCGTGAACGCAACTATTCCGAACGACGAGGGGGTATGTCAATCGGTAGTCTAGCTTTTGGGAATTTAGTCGCTATGGAGCGTTTCTCGGGAGCGGACCGTGCGTTGTGCGTACGTGAATTTTACAAAAACGGTAATTCAGCGACTGTAGCGCATTTAAAATTCTGCAGTATTCGACATGTTCGTCATTTAAATGATGCGCCAAGCCCTCGACTCATTGGAAAATGGGTCGAGAAGTCTGAAGAGACCGGTTCAACTCTGGAAAAATCAAAATCCGGGCGTCCAAGGTCTTTGAGAACGTTCGAAAACGTAGACAGTGTTACTCAGTCTGTTCGTGACAACCCGGATCTTTAGATTCGGAAGCGTGCTGTTGCTTTAAACGTGCATCATCATTGTTCTTCATTTTACACAAAGATTTTAAGCTGCCCAAAGTGTGTATTTTAATTTGTAATAAACATTTTTTCAATAAACTACTTACTTTTTTTATCGATTTTTTAAATGTGTACTTTCTTTTGAGACACCTTGTATATTAACGGGTATGACCCTCCTACTTTCAGAGGTAGCCTCTATAGGTGACTTCAATTTATATATGTATAGATACAATGGAGCGGGAATAAATAACTATACACTGGAACGTGTCTAGTAGGGGTATGAGTTTTTAACAGAGTACGGTCAGTTAGCAAAGCGTTCTCGTAGATCGAAAAATAGTCACGATTCATTGCTCCAGTTATGAACGAGGACAAGGCGCAGTACTTGTTGCCCGCTCGCAAACCATCATCGCATCTTGGACGGTCTGCGAGGATGGAGAATTTCAACTTCAGTGTTGTAGAAAACTCAATCTACCTGGGAACAGAGAGCGTTGAGATCAAGCGAAGAATCATCCTTGCTAATGGATCAAAAAGGTTTTACATGGGAAACATTAACTTAATTGGTGGACAACGGCAGAGAGGTCGACTGAGAATAGGTTGAAAAGACTAAGTCTGGGAAGAACTCTGCAAACTGTTATTAACAACAACTGACAACAGACTTTAGCGGCTGCTGCAGCTTCCTACATGAGGCAATGTCCAGTTAATGTTTGCATCGGCACATATGAATGTAAGTAAGAAGTATGAAGCTACGGTTCTACCGAAGTAATAATTTTCTCCTGTCTTTGTTCGTATTCATATTATTTTCATTAACATATGAAAAAAATGAAGGGAGAAAGAACACAGACAAATTTATTTCTATACCATTCACAGATAGTGTGAAATGGTATTATAAGTTTGTATGAAAGTTCGTAACCCATTACAGGAGACATCGTATATAACTATATGCATGATCAGCTCGACGAGACAAATCGATTCTGTCTGTCCATTTGTCTGGATTATTAAGATATTCAGTTGAAATTGGCACTTTGACTTCTTTTTGTTGAAGTTAAAGGGTTAGCCGCCATACAAAAAATAAATTAGTAAAATACTTCACAAATATTTAATCATTCCAAGTTTATGGCTTCTAAGCAACAAATTAAGAAAAAATACATATTCTGTCAAATTTCAATTAAGAATCAAGAACCGCACCGTACTTAAATATAAACGTACGAACTATAATATGTAGATTATACACAAATTATATAGTATTTAGCTATTGGAAATAAGTCACCAAAGACATATCAAATAATTCTCGAAAATTTTACAATCAAAACAAGAACAACTATATGAGTATGCGTGGTTACATACACACACAAATTGCTGCTGTAGAACGAATTATCTTACGTCTACTTTTATAGTGACAGCAGACGACGCATGCTCGGTGTCCTGGGTAAAAAAAAGCGTATACTCAAAGGACATAAATTCTCGTAGTGGGCTTTTTAAAGTAGATTAGGGCTTGGTTGGGACAGTATTATGCAGCAGAGCTGCATTATCACTGATTTGCCTGATATAGTTATAGATATAGTTCTTCCTGTTTTGAATAAAGGTCGCGAATTACTAAGTTTTTTTTTTTTTGTAAATTTTTTTTGTTGCTTAAAATCTTTGGAGCTTTTGCTCCAGTAGTATTTGAATTTTCATGTATGTTCAAACTATATTAAATAAGTATTTATTATGTCTACTCACATAATGCGATGGTATGCATCCGGCTGGGCCTGCGTACATGTCACGGACTGCTCCGATTCAGTGGAGTCATCGCGCAGCGTTGCAACGCCGAGCGGTAGTATTGGTATAATCGCAGCTGTGGCAGCTGCTGCCGTTGCCGGCGGGCCCGCCACCACCGAAGGTGCAGGAGGCGGCGGTCCGGTAAAAGTTTGCGGTGATGGTGTCGTACTTACTGGGACCTGCTGCAGAAAAAAAATCCAGTAAGTCAGTAAATCAGTAGGTATAATATACGAAATACATATAGACAAGAGGCATATAGATAAAAGCCCATTCAAAAATCGGTGATAAAAACAAATGAAAAGTGTTTACTGTAATTGTAGCAGTATACCTAATCAGACTGGGTTCAAAGCGACAATAAAAACCATTTGCTGAAAGAATGTTAAGTGATTTTTGGGGCCATTTTTACGACTTGGCTATATATTTATAGGCCATTTTTTCACACTATATGCTAGTTTTCAATGTCACAACTATTATTAAACATATTGCCTAGTACGAACAACCAATAAATATATTTCAAACATAGCTGCCAACTTGAATTCACAATATCGATAACAAACCAAAGCAAAATCAAAACAAACAAAATTGAATTTTTTTTTTTTTCTAATTTGGAATGCAAACGTGCGTATTATACCTACTCATGGATTGGCTTGTTTTTCTTTTTTTTCTACTGCGGCGGCGATCACTCTCATCCAATTTGTTCTTCTAATGTATACTTTGAATGCGTTTAGATTTGTGCAAATGCATGGACTGTCCACCTGTGCAGTATTTCGCACCTGTCCGATGAATAAGATAAAAGTAACGATAACAGACAAAAAAGTGACCGATACCAGATCAAAAATGTATTTATACTGAATGTACGGGTACATACGAGTCTATGTTTTGTTAGAGGAAAATGTACCATCAGATGAGCAACGACAAACATTCTTGTTTATTTCACGGATGTAGAAAAATTAAATACTTCTTTCTGATATTTTTTGATTTGTATCCAATTCTCTCTATAAAATGTTATTAAACTTTTCCACCAACCCATTGCAGTTTTCTTAATCTTCACGAATTGTAGTAGACAATTGTAGAAAATGTGAAAAAAAAATGTTCCAATCGGTTTTGGAATCGACGCTGTAATGGTTGACACTAGAATATATACAAAACTGATGACTTCCTAATGTACCAACCAGCCGCCTCAATTCCAAAAATGTTTGTAAGAAACACTTCTTCCGTTACTGGAGCCCAATGATTGATACCATCTTTACCATTCTTAGCCAATCCTCTCCAGATAATGACAATAGAAAGCGATTTCACCAGATATAAGGGGTGTCTCAAAAGAAAATTCACATTTAAAAAATCGATAAACAAAAAGTAAGTAGTTTATTGAAAAAATGTTTATTACATATTAAAATACACACTTTGGGAATTTATTTCTTAAAAATGATATTGTCCAAATGTAAACTGTTGCGTTCACGGCATTCATTTAATCGAGCACTAAAATTTCCTATGACAGCTCGGCAGGTATTCTCCGTGATGGCTGCCAGGGAAGTCGGTTTGTTGCCGTAAACTTTAGATTTGACGTAACCCCACAGGAAAAAGTCCATAGGTGTTAAATCGGGACTCCGTGGATGCCAATTTATGTCACCTCTCCTGGAGATCAATTTGCCAGGAAAAATTTCATGAACTCGTGGTAGAGACCTGTTAGACGTGTGTGAAGTTGCTCCGTCCTGCTGGAATCATGTTCTTTGGTTATAACCAGGAAAATTTTGCAGTTCAGGCACGAAGAAGTCGTCCCCTTTCATCTTTAAAAAAGTAAGGGCCGATAATTCCTCGCGTCGACATCGCAGCCCATACGGTCACTTTAGGCGAATGTAGGGGTTTCTGATGTTTGTGTTTTGGATTGGTTGCACTACAGTAGCGGCAATTTTGACAATTTACATGTCGATTAAGATGGAAATGAGCTTCATCCGAAAACAAGTTGTTGGTCAACGTTGGAAAGCGCTCAATCATCTGGTTTATGAATTCAAGCATCTGCCCAGCATCCTGTGGCTTTAATTCTTGCACCAACTGAATTATGTAGGGGTACAGCTTTAAGTCTTTTGTGTAAAATGCGGAACAATGATGATCTATGCACGTTTAAAGCAACAGCACGCTTTCGAATCGAAAGATCCGGGTTGTCACGAACAGACTGAGTAACACTGCCTACGTTTTCGAACATTCTCGAAGACATTGGACACCCGGATTTTGATTTTTCCAGCGTTGAACCGGTCTCTTCAAACTTCTCGACCCATTTTCCAATGAGTCGAGGGCTTTTCGCATCATTTAAATGACGAACATGTCGAATACTGCAGAATTTTCTACGCGCTACAGTCGCTGAATTACCGTATTTGTAAAACTCACGTACGCACAACGCACGGTTCGCTCCCGAGAAACGCTCCAAATCTATCTACCGATTGACCCCCCCCCCCCGCCCCTCGGAATAGTTGCGTTCACGTAATCAGCAAATAAAATGTGAACTTTCTTTTGAGACACTTTCTATATCATTTAAAGGAAACACATATGGTTGCCACAAATTTGCTTTATGCCATTTTCTGGAGAGGATTGGCTACAAAAAACATTCGGATAGATTCGGCGATAGTCACAATCATTGGGTTCCCGTAACAAAAAAAATTTGGGAATTGAGACGGGAAGTTTTGTATATATAGTGTCAACTACTGCAGATTACAGCGTCGATTCCAAAAACTCATTGGAGCATGTATTTGCCACGTTGTCTATTCCACAATTGATCGACTTGTACATATACTCGTATAAGTTGTGAGGACTAAAGCAATGCTGTAGGAAACCACAATGAATTGCTGAAAGACTTGTGTTGTGATGTTCTAGTGATGTTCCGAGCAACAGCCCGCCAACGTATCAACATAAATACTGTTTGTCATTTATAGCCGTAAACTATATCGTATTTAAAGCAGCGCTATTAATTTCAGTTCCTTTAATTCCTCTTCTTCGTTTTGTGGTGGAATTTGCATTTTCCTTTTGCTACCGTTATTTGTACTCGAGTTGCACACTCATTTAGCTTAGATTATCTAAAGTAACGTTTTTTACCATCGATTTCTTCTTCTCAATATGGAAAGTTTGAGAAGAAGTTGTCAAGTGACAGCTTCAAATCATCTTCGATCTGTTGTCAAATCGCCGTCAGTAGAAGCAAATGATAGCGCATTGAACATCACTTACTAGTTTAAAGGAATACGTATAATTACGTAAGAAGCAGTGTAGAAAAGACAAACTAACTATAAGAATTTAACACCGAAGATCAAATATACACACTTTTCTCTCAAACTGCTCAACACTTTCCATTTTCTTTTGAATTCTAAACAGTCAAAAAATAAAAGATAATCAGGGGTGCCACAGAAATAGCTTTCGCTTGAATTTCACTTTGATTCCAATTCCATATGCCACATAATTGAGCTGGTGATTTGACTAAATACGCCTCTAAAATATATTTTGTAAATAAAGAGGACTATTATTGCAAATAGGGTACACAATTTCTAATTAATCAACATCAAAACAATTAATCGTTTCATATGTTTCAATTAATAAATTAGCATTTTACTAAATGAACTAGCAAATAAATGAATAAACCAACTAGCAAATCGCTAGTTGAAATTGCCATTCACAGCCGACAACCAAGGCATTTGCATTTACACTGGTGCCACTTTTTTTAAAAAGATTTTCAAACTTAGTTTTTATGTAAATAGCATGCTGATGTCTGCGTTAAAACAAAGCTAAAAATAATAACTTTTAAATGCAATTATTGCAATCTTAAGCAATCGTGTATTTACCTATTCTGCATTTAACGAAACAATTTGCGATAATTTTAGTTCGGTTATGTGGCAATTTACCGCGATTCGTTTGTGTTGGTTTTCTTTTTTGCCATTCACATACCATTCTACGAGCGCTAGAGTTGCTAAGTATACTTTTTATGTTGGCGGACAATAAATTAAAAGTTTTTTTGCTGAAAACTACAAGAAAAAAGTCACAAAAAATGCAATTAATTTGCATTTAACTAAATTTCACATAAAAATATCAATTTTACTACTCAAATAAACCAATACTAATGCAAAACAGACATTAAACTAATTTGTTCTTGCGTGGTGTCTACCCTATATTGCTAAGTTCGAAAAAGTTTGTGAAAAGGCTATTAAAATCAAATCGCTCGAAGTTCTGAGGCATGGTGAAATTTTATGAGCGATTTGGCAAATCACTAGTAGCCACATTGCTAGCGATTTCTGTGACACCCCTGAATATTTTCACTACTGTAGGTTCATACACATCTACAAGTGGGCATGTACCCCCCACTTTTTGGGGTAGCACCTATTTAAACCACCACTTTTATGTTTCACAGTACTATTTAAAATGTTGTGTGAATGGTATTTGAGCTTCCGTTCAACCGAAGTTGACGTTTTTTCTTGTTTTTTTTTTTTTTTTTTTTTTTTGAGAAATCAATAACAGTAATTGCATTCAGAAACTGACCTTGAGTGCAGCAGCTTCCGGTGCCGAGTAGCGCTTCCGTTCGTAGTAGAGTTCACGTTCGATGGAGCGTGTACGAAAGGCTGGAGGCAACGAACGGTCTGGTGGCGTTTGAAGTTTTGGTGTAGACGGTGTGGCTACGCTGCCACTGCCACTACCACCAGATGTTGCCGCTGCTGCTGCTGCGGCTGTTGTCCCTGAGCCACCAGCTACGTTTGCACTACCACTATAAGAAGGCTGCTGCTGCTGTTGTTGTTGTTGTTGCTGTTGTTGCTGTTGTTGCTGTTGCAGTTGTTGCTGTTGTTGCTGTTGTTGTTGCTGTTGTTGCTGTTGTTGCTGTTGTAGCTTTTGTTGTTGCTGCTGCTGTGAATGTGCTGATGTTGTTGGTGGACTTTTTTCGTTTTGCGATTGCTGCTGCTGCTGCTGTTGTTGCTGCTGCTGCTGCTGTTGTTGCTGCTGCTGCTGCTGTTGTTGTTGTTGCTGCTGGTGGTGTTGCTTGTTCTGCTCTTCGCGTTTCTGCTGGCGCCTTATCTCAAAATCCAAGAGACGTGCCTCGCGTGCGTCCTTATCGCGCTGTTTGCATGCAATTGTTGCAAAGTGCATTTTTACTACAATTTTTGCTTTGGCTGCTTTGCCATTTTTGCATTTGACATTTCAATTTGCGATAATATTATATATATTGTATATATATATACATATATATGTATTGTATATATATATATATATATATATATATATATATATATATATATATATATATCGATATATCGATTCAAGTATTTAGTGATGAACTTGATGTTATAAACATTTTTTTTTTTTTTTGTTAAATGTTTTTATATTTTATGGAATTAAAAGTTTTTAGTTTTTTTGACGCAGACAGAGAGAGAGTCAGAGACAGAGAGAGCGCGAATGTGCTATTTAGTATTATCGATCTATATATATTAATATATATATAGTAGCTATCTACACACGTATGCACATATAGTACGAGTTAATATTAGTAATATCTGTTCGTTTCATTCTACATATGTATGGTATGTATGCATGTATGTACTATGTGAACTTCTCCGCTCCGCTCCTGCTGCTGCCGCTGCTGCTGCTCACTGTCCACAGCTCACTCACCTTATAGTTGATGGCGTCCTGTTCTTCCTTTTTCGCTTCGCGTTCGCTGCGCTGACGATCGCGTTGTTTCTCTTCGTCGGTTTGCGATGTTTTGCTATCTGCGTTTGCAATTAATGCCACAAAACGAAATTTACAAACAAAACAGAAAAAAAAAGAGAAAAACAAAAAACAAAAAATAAAAAATTTAAATCAATAACAAAGTAAACATAAAAGTAAAAGTGAAAGACAAAGAAAGAGAGATAGAAAGAAAGAAAGTCGCAATAACGCCAAAGCGTTCTGTTTTAGTATATAATCTTCATGATACATTTTCATAAAAATATCTTAATAAAAATGGAAGTTATATTAAAAAGAGAAGAAAACCTTCAAACAAATTGATTAGTAAATTAAAGAGAAATTTAAATTTATATGATAATAATAATAATAACAATAACATAGCATATCCACTCTTCGTAATAAAGAACAATACAATAACATGCACATTTACATTCCACGCATATGTAAATTCAAGCCCAGAAGAAACATGCAGTCGTAGTAATCTCACACATAAACATAAGTAAGTACATACGAGATACATATGAACTGAAACTTTAAATTTTTTTTTAAAATTGCGCGCGCTCATGTATATTTTTATGCAGCGTATGTACAAATACTAGTGTTTGCTCTGTGTTTGAAATTCAACCATTATAGCGACAATACAAAACAGTTCAGGGACATTTAATAATGCTGAGAACGTTAAGTATGACCAATATGTTGCGACAAAAGAAATTTCTCTTCTTTTAAAATTTTCCCAACAGCCACGCTCTTCACTGTTGCTTATTTCAAATTGAGAGAACTGAGAGAGGGAGAGAGCTCAGGTCTTTGTGGTTGGCCGAGGTTGTTACCTGGTCTTTACCTACATTAGACGCAAAACTTAAGAAAAAAATAACACTCATCCATACTCCTCTTCACAAACTGTACGACAAAAAATCAGCGAATATGTAGGGTTTAAATGGCTTAAGAAGAGTATGACGTTTTGCACTTGCCTATTTATGTATGTACGAGTGCAACGTACATTCATCCATACTCCTCTTCACAAACTGTACGACAAATCAAGCGAATATGTGGGGTTTAAATGGCTTAAGAAGAGTATGAACGTTTTGCACTTGCCAATTTTGTATGTACGAACGTACATTCGATTTTTTAAAAAATTTTTTATTGTGTTGTACACTCGTCACAACATATGTTTACAGTTTCAGCTATGTAGCATGTTTAGTTTGTTTGTGAGAGGCATAACGGTTAGAAGTGTTTTGCGTGCTCGGCGATTTTCTGCTATCGAGCTCAGGGGCTTTGAATGACGTCAACAACGATCAGATTCTCAAAGGGTCATAACTGGTGACGAAACATGGGTATATGGTTATGACGTAGAACCAAAGCCCAATCATCCCAATGGAAGAGCCCAGGTGACAAGACCGAAAAAACACGCCAAGTTCGATCAAATGTCAGAGTTTTGCTCACTGTTTTCTTCGATTGCCGTGGCGTAGTGCTTCAGGATTGAAAAAGCGTTGGCACAAGTGTATTGTATCTGAGGGGGCTTATTTTGAAGGGGACAGCATAAATATTGATGAATAATTAAATATTTTTTCCTAAAAATACAAAGTCATCTTACTTTTTGAACATACCTCGTATATATATATATATATATATATATATATATATATATATATATATATATATATATATATATATATATATATATATATATATATATATATATATATATATATATATATATATATATATATATATATATATATATATATATATATATATATATATATATATATATATATATATATATGTTCAAGTAAGATGACTTTGTATTTTTAGGAAAAAATATTTAATTATTCATCAATATTTATGCTGTCCCCTTCAAATAAGCCCCCTAGATACTACACTTGTGCCAACGCTTTTTCCAATCCTCGAACACTACGCCACGGTAATCAAGAAAACAGTGAGCAAAACTCTGACATTTGATCGAACTTGGTCTTTTTTCGGTCTGGCTCACCTGGGCTCTTCCATTGGGATGATTGGGCTTTGGTTCTACGTCATAACCATATACCCATGTTTCGTCACCAGTTATGACCCTTTGAGCAAATCTGGATTGTTGTTGACGTCATTCATATATATATATATATATATATATATATATATATATATATATATATATATATATATATATATATATATATATATGTATATTTTGTAGTACTTCCAACAACACAGCCAATATAGTGTTAGAGACCCCATAAAGTAATCGATTTATCATTTATTAAAAATAATATAGCTCTTGACGAGAAAAGAAACAAGTGACAAAAACCTGCCTGTAGCTTACAAAATGTCTGCTATCAATTTTCTAACTGGATCTATGTATTTTACATTTGTATTGTTCAGTTGTAATATTACACTTTCGAGAAGATACTTTCAATTAGGTAGAGAAAAAAAATTTGATCTATTAGAAAAGAAACTGTATTTTATACTATCAAAAAAAATTGGCAACATGAAAATTGCTCTGTTACATATTACAATGAATCCCAACAATACAAATAAAATATACAAATCTTTTGTCAAAAATTTGATATCAGAAGTTTTGTGAGGTGCTTTCGTCACTTGGTTTTTCACTTGTTGATATGTTTTGCTACCCTGTCCTAAAGGCCAAGGGTATATTAAGATTGTGCAAATATTTGTAACAGTTATAAGGAGGCATGGCAGGAATTTCGACTAATAGATTCTCCTAATGTGTGCGCAGATCAGTAAAATTTTAAGATGCCACGCCTACAACGTCCACAATATAGCTACATATCCTTTTTATACCATTCACAAATACTGTGTAATGATATTATTAGTTTATCAAAAAGTTTGTAATGCATTAAAGGAGACATCGTAGACCCTTAAAAAATATATTCTCGATCAGCATGACGAGGCGAGTCGGTCTACATATGTCCGTCTGTCCGTCTGAATGTTGCTGTGCATTTATGGGTACCAATTCGTATGGTATCCAGTTGAAAATTGGCATTTTATTTTTATTGCAGTAAAATAGATCAATATCAATATTGTAGCCCCCATACAAACCTCCCGCCCGCTTTTGACTTTTTGTATGAACATTTTTTTTATTTTGGTCAATATCATCTTAATAATTGATATGGTGGCTGGCAATGGATGGATGCTTACCATGTACAATAATGGGTGTGATGCACCACTTTTTTGGGGTAGCCCCAATGCAAACCCCATGACCCATTTAGTGCTTTTGCATTGAAAACGTATTTAATTAAGTCAGTATAAGCTTGAAATTCGATGTGGTGGCTTCTTATGAACGGCTGCTCCTCATATAAATACAAATGGGCGTGTCTCGCCCAATTTTTGAGGTAGCTTCATACAAACCAGTCGCCCACTTTTTGATTTTTGTATGAATTACTGATTTATTGTACTTGGTCTTAACTTAACTTAACGAATACTTCACTTATATAAATAGGTCCGCCCACCATACAAACCCACCATACACTTTTGGGTTTTTGGACGAAAAACTCATTTATTACAGTGAATATCAACTTGAAATTTCAAAAGGTGGCTTTTTAAGAAGGAATGGTTCGCATATTGTTTATACCAATAGGCGTACACCGTTCACGTTGAGAGATATACACCAGGGAAATCCAACAACCGGTTTTCAGTTTTTGTATGAAAACTTGAAATTTGACGTAGCTGTTTTTTATGGAGAGGCGCTACACATACATGTATATATTAATGGGAGTATCCCGTCTAATTTTAGGGAGCCCCATAGAAACCCATCACCCACTATGCTATACAAGTTGAAATTTCATGTGAATGGTTTCAGAGCGTCGGATCAACCGAATTTTCACTTTATTTTTTGTTTTATTTCATTTCTTTTTTTAGATTTGTATTTTGGATTTTATTTATGAATTTAAAAAAAAAATGTTTCTTAACTTTATAATTAAAAAACAAAAAATTGGTTTTTATACAGAACAAACATTTTTTTTTTTGTTAAAATTAATTTATTGCATTATAGTATGAAATGAGGCAGGTTATTTCGAGGTCGTGAACTTACGACTGCAGCATGCTTTCTTGTTCTATTTGATATATGTGGTTCTAAGCGAGCAGATGAATGAAGCGTTTAATGACGGCGCATGTATATGTTTTTTCATTAAGAAGGTTCATTTTATATTGCGCGCTCTTTTATTATTTGTCAAACTCATAGAGGTCACAATTGACATGTGAGTACTTAGTGGTATATTTGGCGAATGAAAACTGATGAACACAACTCAATAAATTCGAAAACAAAAAACGTTTAAATTTGTGCAAAAAAAAAAACACAAAAATTCATAACGAAGAACCCTTTATAAGTTAACCGTTGTAAAGGTAAAAAAGAGATAATTTTTACACCATCCACACAAATAGTGTGAAAATATATTATCAGTTTCTCCCTCTGGATGTTGTTGCTCGCTTTTTAAAATATCGCGCTGTAATCTGTCATTGAGTATCAATATCATGATGCCCCGCCCACTTTTAGGGGCTTTCTCGCTTGAAAACCTATCTTTGAGTTTTTGCATAAAAAACTTTTTTATTACAGTCAATAATATATTTTTCATATATATTTATAAATGTATAGAGACATGAGTAGATATGATCTATGAATACTTACGAAAATATTCCCAAACTTGATTTTCATAACAGAAATAACTGATGTATACACATGAACTGTATAACATATGTAACGCATATTATTATGACACATAGCAGAAACTATACAATCTGATAGTTGCGATACTTTATCTCAAATCACAGAAGTTTCACAAAACCTAAGAAGTTTTTCGTACAAAAGCATAAAAGCGATGGGTTTGTATGGGGCTACACCAAAAAGTGAAGGTTTAAAAGAAGAAAAGCAGTTTAAATACCTGCTTTCAGCTATATATATAAAAATTTAGTTTAAAAAAATCCACAGCAACTATCATGCGGACAAACAAATGGACAGACAGGCGGAACAATTTCCGCGAGTGGCTTCTCAACATCCAGTCAAAATTTTCATGATATTTTGTCCACTCGAAGTGGAGTTATCTGAAACGATAGTATGTTTGTTTTATCGGTGCAAAAATGAGCATCAAACAAAAAAGACTTTTACCAAAACTTATTATTATTGAAGCAATCTAATGATAATAGTTGTTTGTCCCGTGGCAGAGTTTATGAGTAGTAAACGTGGCGTGTTTTGAATGACATATAACCGGATACCATCTCCTGATCGATAGTCAGACACTCTTTGAATTCCTTTGAATAGGCAATCGGTCAAATAGTTGCTGAGATGTGACGAATTTGATTGCTCTCTTGTATAGGGGCATGGCACCGCCCACTATTAAATATTTGATTTTTCGGCATTAGTGGTAAATTTTGAATCTTCAAAATGATGGTGCAATCATATGTTTTGACAAAGTATCAAATGAATATTGAGTGTATGTATGTATGTTAGCTATAGACACAAGCTTCAGATAGGCCAAATATTAAACATAGTAAGATTAGAGTATGCATTGATTTGCTACAAATAAAAAATTTACCTTTGAAGTTTAGTAAATATATTTAAAAAATGCCACCAAAAAAAAAAAAAACAAACGTCAAAGCAAATGATGGGCAAGAGAGAAAATTAAACATCAACGAAACGAGAATTACGCCTGCACCACTCCAAACCAAAGCACATACTTCTAGAGAATCTGAAACTGAACATCAACGAGAAATGCGTATTACGCAGTTATGTTATGCAACTACTTCATTAGCATATGAAACTGAACAACTATGAAACTTCCTAAGATGAACACTACGAATTGACTGCAAAATTGGTGGAGTGTGTGCTCGGGTTGAACTATTTTACGTGAATTAATAAGATACGGTATATATATAAAGGGCAGTGGGAAAAATAAGATCCACTGGAAAAAAAGAGGGTGCCAGGCGCACGGCGGATAAAAACGAAAGGTGGAGTAGCAACGCATGACAGATACACTAGAATTGTTACATATGTAAATGGCCACATATAAGAGAAAAACCGTAGTGGCGTAGCAAAGCATGCTACTACCCACCTAAATACAAATTAATGCCGGTTTGTCCTTCATAGGCGTTTAAACTAACGGACCGATCGACATGAAATGAAAATGGAGTGTATTACTATCAATTAAGATAATTTTACTGGTTTTGCATCATTTGGATAATAATGTTCGCAAAATGTACGTAATGGCAAAAACAAAATTCGCCCTTTCAGCAACTATTTGACGCAGAAGGATGCAATTTGCTACATATGTAAAGCGCACCGGAAGATATAAGATCTACTGAAACTGTGGGCGATGCCATACACCCACCCATTTATGAGTAACACAGAATTTGTCATACCTCAGCAACTAATGGATGAGATGTAGTACATACTCGTACGTAAAGGACCCTGGGAGAAATATGATCCAATGGCGACGAAGGCAATGCCACGCTCCAAAAACTCAGTTCGTAACAGTATATCATACGTAAAGGACACCGGAAGAACTAACATTCACTAGAAAAATTGGCAGTGTGACGTCCCGCATATATGAGGAAAACCAAATTCGTAACATCTCAGAAACTATATGACGCAGATGGAGCTGAATTCTGGTAGTAATGGAAAGGGCCCCCGAAAGAAATTGGACCCATTGGAAAAATGGGTATTGATATGTACAAAATAGGCTGCGACACAGACCCATATAATACATAAGCAAAAGGGACGTAGCAGCGTATACCGGATATGCTAGTTATAAAGGTATAAAAGTTGAAGATTGAAGATTGAACAAGGATTGAAATTTTTTCGTTCAATTCGAAAATGATCAGAAATAATTTTTCGCACATAGAATTGGAAGAGCGTAAATCAGCCTTTCAGCTAATTAAGTTTTTGGTAAGCCGATTTATAAGCGGAGTTTCGATGAATACCCTGTGAATAAAATGCTCGACGTTTGCTTACCCATTTTTTAAACGTCTGAGTGTACAGGGCTCTGATATTTCATTGACTAACATTGAACTTTGCGTGTATAACTCAATAGTTAGGAGGAATTTTATTTAAGATATTTAATAATTGTATGCACACACAGTCACTGGCTGTGCTTATCTGATTATTTGCTCATCTCATATTGCGTATTCGATTTAAGTTCAAGCATATTTAGACTCGCTGCCATATAAAAAGCGATTTACACAATAACAAAGTTTTTAGCTTTATTTCTTTGAATAGCTTAAATAAAAGCAAAAGCGCTGCAGTGCTCGACTTCGCGATACCCTGTACCGTGTCTAACGCTTCTTATTTGAATGTATAGAGGGGTTCGATTTTAAAAGTAAGTGAGATATTTTATAAGAATTTAATTCAGAAATTTGGATTGCATTTTTATATGTGGGCTACCTCTTATAGTGGGCTACCTCTCATATTGGCAAGCCCATTTTACACACTGTATCTGTTCAAGAGAGTCGAAATATTTAGAATTGAAAGCTTTAACTTTTACAGTCAACACTATCTCTTCGCTTAAACAGACGGTCGAACGAACAGTCGGACATGTCTATATAGACTCAACTTTTGATGCTGATCAAGAATATATACTGGGTATCTCCAAAGAATGTTCACATTTGATTTGCTGATTGCGTGAACGCAACTATTCCGAGGGGCGCGGGTAGCCTAGCTTTTGGAAATTTAGTCGCTATGGAGCATTTCTCGGGAACGGACCGTGCGTTGTGCGTACCGGAGTTTTACAAAAACGGTAATTCAGCGACTGTAGCGCGTTGAAAATTCTAAATGATGCGAAAAGCTCTCGACTCATTGGAAAATGGATCGAGAAGTTTTAAGAGACCGGTTCAACGCTGGAAAAATCAAAATCCGGGCGTCCAAGGTCTTCGAGAACGTTCGAAAACGTAGACAGTGTTACTCAGTCTGTTCGTGACAACCCGGATCTTTCGATTCGGAAGCGTGCTGTTGCTTTAAATGTGCATAGATCATCATTATTCCGCATTTTACACAAAGATTTAAAGCTGTACCCCTACATAATTCAGTTGGTGCAAGAATTAAAGCCTCAGGATGCTGGGCAGATGCTTGAATTCATAAAACAGACGATTGAGCGCTTTCCAACGTTTACCAACATCTTGTTTTCGGATGAAGCTCATTTCCATCTTAATGGACATGTAAATAAGCAAAATTGCCGATACTGGAGTGCAACCAATCCGTATGGGCTGCGATGTCGACGCGAGGAATTATCGGCCCTTACTTTTTTGAAGATGAAAGGGGACGCACAGATACAGTGAATTCAGAGCGTTATGTGGAGATGTTAGACGACTTCTTCGTGCCTGAACTGCAAAACTTTCCTGGTTATAACCAAAGAGCATGGTTCCAGCTGGACGGAGCAACTTCACATACGTCCAGCAGGTCTCTACCACGAGTTCATGAAATTTTTCCTGGCAAATTTTTCCTGGCAAATATGGGGTCTACCACACTTCTTTTTGGCTGTTACATGTCTTTGCACACTTGTAATATACCCTTTTACGCAATGGGTACAGGGTATAACAACAAGTGAGACAGTATCAGCAGTAAAAACAACAATAACAACGACAACAAAAACAAAAACAAAAACAATTTGCAACGGAAATGGTAAACTTCCACTTTGAAAATGCTTTATTTTGCTTTTTATTTTTATTTTTATTTGTTTGGTGACACTCGACGTTGACAATTTAAGCTTTGGGGCATTGTTTCAATAATGCAAAATGCTTTTCTGCTGTTACCATTTTTTGCTGTGCGTTTTGTTGTTATTATTGTTGCTATCGTATATGTATGTATTTATAGTAGTTGCTATTGTGGTGATGCAACCGCAAACAACTACACACGCTGCAACTGGAGCATATATGTATGCATGTTTTTATACAGTTAAGTACACATGATGTATGATTAATATGCATGCAGCAAATGTTATTGTATACTTTGCACAAAGTGTGTGAAGTGGTTTTATCAGTTTGTCAGTATTGTTGTATTGCATTAAAGATGACATCGTGAACCCCAATACTTGTCAACCACAAATGACAGGGCACCCAAATCACGCATAATGACAGTTCATTTTATTACTTACAAGCTTTTGTCACTGAGGTGGGCGGAAACAGTATTCGATCAAAATACCAACAGCTCACATTCGTGCAGGGCCATAGTTCACGCTGAAGGCAGCCATATCGAAAATTTAAAGTAAAAACTCTTTCTAAACATTTCATGCGCAACAAAGGTATTTAACAGCATCTACTCCGTCAATAAAACGAAATTCACGATAAACATGTGCATATAAATACAATATATACATACATGCACCTTTTCGAAATAGTCTGCGTACACCACAAAAAAATTTGAAATTTGAATCACAAATATCTCAGCTAATGTTTTATGTATTGAATCAAACTGTTTTATTATTATTTAATTAATTAAATTAAATTAATGTCTCTTAGTTAAAATATTTTTGCTGCATTTTAATACTTCAAATTATAGTTTTAATTAATTTTATGCTATACAATGTCAGAGAAGCCTAACCGCAAAAGTCTGCGTACAATCTTCCTTTTTTCGAAGAAAATGTTGTGTATAACTGGTAGGATAACCCTTTATCGTCAGTAAGACGTAATTTTTACCCATTTATCCATTATTATTTTTTTTTTATATATATTATGTGGTCTGTTGACGGATTCTGCGTTCGAGTAAGTGCCAATGGTAATGTGTCCTCAACTGATTTTTTATATTATAAAGGAGCCAGTGTGCTTGGGGTCGTTGTCTTGCTAAATCCAGAACTCTTCTTGCAGCCCCAACTTCTGGGAACTTTCCAGCAAATTATCCGTCAAAACATGGATATAACTAGTTTGGTCGATTATTGATTCAATAAATGTTAGTTTGCCAACACCATTGGCTGATATACACCCCAAACCACAACTCCTTCTCCACCATGTTTTATGATTGGCAACAAATTTTCCATTTCAAAGGTCGTACTGCTCTTTCTTTATGCCAGCTCTTTACATTTTATCACGAAAATACAAAATTTGATCTCATCCGAAAAAAAAAACCCATTGTTCCAAAACTCTGGGGGCTTGATAACGCACGCATTTGCAAACTCCCTGCGCGTCTGCTTATTTACAGCTTAGATATGGGGCTTCTTACGTTCAATTCGACCATGATACCGAGCTTTTTTTATAAATTTCAGGGCTGTAACATCGGAAATTATTTTTGAATACCTTTCTTCTACTTCTAGTTTCAGTTGATGAGCTTGGAGCTTGGACTTTGTTCCACTAACTGAATGCCGCTTTTTTCTTTCATTTTGTTAAGAGACATGGACGACCTGATCGGGGTTTTGGCAGAATGTAACCCGTTGAAGTGTAGTTAGTTACTAGTCTTTGTATTGATGAGTGAGCTGTGCCAACTACTTTTCTGATTTTTCTATCAGATTTTCCCTCAAGATATAGCTTTAAAATAATTTTTCACCCATCCGCACCAATTTGATTTCCGTTGTTGTCCATGGTGCTATTAACATTTTTTTGACACTCCAATTTATTGAAAAAGAATGAACTAAAACTCCAAAGTGAGATAAGCATTTCTTAGAATATTTTTATGTAGCGATAATCGCACATTCGCTCATTCCACGCATGTCGTATGCAGCTGTACGCAGACTTTTGCGGTAGTGCTTTTCTGACATGTTGCAGCATAAAATAATTTAAAACCATAATTTTAAGTATTAAAATGCAGCAAAAACATTATTCGTTAAGAGAAATTAATAAACTATATAATAAAAAAACGTTTGATTCAATACATAAAACATTAGCTGAGATATTTGCGATTAAATGTGAAATTCAACCATTGTAGCGACAATACAAAATAGTTCTGTGCCATTCTGTACCAAGAGGTCGCGAATAATGGAATGGTATTAAAATAACAGAATACAGCTACATATTTAGTGGGAACCCAATATATTGTCCAACAGATTCAAGAAAATCTGAAATGATAGAATTTTTTATAACCATAGGCATATCATACCATCACATATAAATAACGGGTGATTCGTTTAGAGCGTTTTTTTTTCACAGATCATGCGTGACTGGTGTCATCTTATTTTCATATTTTTCAATCGGTATTAATATCGATAGTATCGATAGTTTTCTTTCTTTTTTTGGGCCACAATCGAGTAGTGTGCAGAACCATCGATAGTTTTTTGTCATATTCAAATCTTGGAACTCTATTTCCAATTGGGCAATTCTAGCCAAATTAACAACAACAACAAAATTAATTTTAAAACAAAAACTGGAAATCTGCTCCAGTTTTGTATGAGGGCTACTCTTTATAGTCGGGCTGGCATGATTATTTTATACACTTTATCTGCCTATGGATAAATAGAGCGTTAGTATCAAATTTTAATGACCTATCCTTTATAGTGAGGGTCAGCTCAAAGTATAAAAAGTGGGATCACTTCACTTGTAGCACAATTTTGGTACCGTAACTATTGGATAATTGGTAAGTGCGACTATAATATCTAGAGTAGTGGCTATCAGTATGATCATGTGTCTGCTGATGGCTTAGCTGACTTAGTCGGGCGAGGGAAACTAAATTCCCTTCAAAGTTGAATAAAATCCTACAGTGAGAACTTCTAATTGTTTGGTTCTCAATATATGAACTCTGGTTACTTGTCGCCCTGCAGATTCAACTTAGATTTCTACTGGCATCCGGGCTCTGGCACAGGTGACATGCTTTCCCATTTACTCGTACTGATGCGGCTCTAAATGCATCGATAAATAGACAGACCTGCACGGTCGCTCCAACTAGCATGGAACCTGAGGTCAACTTGGATTCAGTCGTGCAAGTTTCGGAGACGGTTCAAACTAGCCTCAGTGAGAAGGTATCAAAGGAAAATCTAACCTCTGATTCCGAATCGGACCGAACGGTTGTTACCGTACCGCAAATCGTCACTCCAGACGGCCGTGCAGCCCAGCACTCTGACAAATCTGGCTCAGGTCCAGATTTTGTTGTTTTCTCCTCTTTAAACAAGCGCTGGCTTAAGGTTACTCTAGGGAAAAAATCATCGAGTATGCCAAATCTACAGTTGGACGAGCACTAAAGAGATTCCGCTCAGATGAGGATTCTCCTGGAATTTACCTTATTAAAAAGAGACCGACCGGCCAAAGGGATGCGGAAGCTTCATATAGCGTTCCTTTTTTTACAAAAAAAAAAAAAAAAAAAAAACTGTCGATAGTCTATCGTTCGAAAAACTATCGGACCGGACCCACTATCGATTCTGTTCCAGAACAAAAATGGGGAAAGTTACGCCGCCGCTTTTTCGAAACAAATAATCTTCACCGTTAAGGCGCATTTTTATCTGAATGGGTTCGTCAACGAACAAAATTTTCGAATTTGTGACTCAGAAAATCCGCACGTGATCCATGAGAAACAAATGCATTCACAACTACCAATTTTCTGACTAAAAACTAAAAACTAACTAAAAAACTATGAGTTATATTTTTAACTTAAATCGTGCACTCTTGCTGGGACACCCTAATCAGACGGACACTTCGTCTATAACACTTTTACTTGATAGTAGTTCTCAAGCACTAACACACAAATTTGGCGCCTGTCACGCCCCATCAGCCCAACAGTGCTAACCGCAACTCACACTCGCAAGCGTAGAACGCTTCTTGTTGCTGCTGCCGCTTGTGTTCCTCTTTCTGGTTCTTGCGTCGGCGTGTTGCAATTTGCACCGCCATTAAATATTTAGAAAATTTTCGCGGTGGTGCCATGGCACAACCTTTTATTCCGTCTTTTGTTAAAGATATTCCGTGCGATTAAGTTAGTTTAATATTAATAAAATATACAGACTAGATTGAAAGTTATACTGCAGCTTAGAGAATCGCTATTTAAACTGCATTGCACTGCACTGCACTGCACTGCACTGCACAACTCGTACAAAAGCAAACTGAAACTACGTTCGAATAGTTGGGCATAAATTCAGTTCGCAACATGTTTTTTTTCGATTTACGGCAAATTTTTTCTTTCACTATTCTTTTATTTCATTTTTATACCCTGTACCCATAGTAGTATAAAAGGGTATATTCAGTTTGTGCAAATATATGTAACAGCCAGAAGGAAGTACTTAAATTCCCTACAAAGTACTTAAATTCTTTTGATCAGCATCAATAGTTCGTCTGTATGTCTGTCTATCTGTCTGTCTGTCAAACTTTGAGAGATACTAGAGGCTTCAAGTTTGAATATTTAGACTCTTCTATTCCCTCTTTCGATAAATTGTATTCAATGAATGTGCAAATCCCACTATACTTGCGAGTCCCCATACAAACCTCCAATTTTTTTTTTTTTTTTGAGTTTTTGCATGCCAATTTTGTTATTTTGATGTTAATTGAATTAGTAGGTTCTTCCAAAGCCTTCACCATACGTTTTCAAGTTGCTATTGACATAAAAAAAAGAAATGTTTTCGTTTCAAACTCCTAAATATTGGAAATGGGCTGTACATATGAAATCATTAATATCTGGAAACAAAAACAAATACATGTAGCGGGTGGCAACTGTATAAATAAAAAAAAAACCCATGTCGATTCGACTTGACGTATCATGAACGCACTTATATACTTTATGAGATCTACGATCCTGTAATGCGATACATTTTAATAACAATTTACTTTAGGTGCGAATGGTATAAAAATATCGGGATCATGTTTACTCTCTTGGAACCTAAGCAGAAACACCATTAACATGTACGTGTATAATATTGAAATTGTTTTATTGAGAGTCCATACTTTGTTTTTCCGAAAGCTCATTACTGAGATCTATGAAAATTTTTGATGCCGCAAAACTTCATATAAAAAAACATTCAAAAGTTTTCGGCATGAACTGTTTTTCATCGATTACTCAGATAAAAATGTTTGCTACCGAAAATATTTTATATACTCAAAAAACAGGTGACGAAGACCAAAAAGAAACCTAATAAATATTTTTATTTTAGTATTCCATGTTGGCTTGGCAACACTGTTGTTTGTTTATTTGACATAGCAATAATAATTTATAATTTCGGTAGTAAAAATGTTCATCGATCTCAGTATTCGGCTTAAACAAAAGCTTTTAATTGTTATGAATAAAAAATAAAACGACAAGTGTCTTAGCTACCAAAAAATCAGCTTTTGTATTAATTTTTAAAATACTATCGAAAAATTGAGATACACAAATAAATAAACGTACGGAGGTTGTCGCACTGATCGTTCCGATTTGGAAGTGAATCGAGTGTCCGACATATTGTATATTATTTTTCTTTCTTATGTGTTCCATACCTTTGACCAAACTAATGACACTTTTTTACACTGTATAACTATAAAAGTGAGAAAGAAAAACATGAGAAAAATGGAAAGAGAAACCAAAAAAGAAACTGCGTGTTGCAATTGTTTGAGCTTCTTCGCGCATATTTTTCTTCTTTGCCTATTTCCGACAACGACCCTCCTCACAGCAAATTTTCTTAGCTACTAACAGAAAAAACGGGTTAATTTTAAAGATTTGCAATAGTAAAGAAAAAGACAGAACGAATTGGGTTTAAGTGGTTCCACTTGGTCCGTTTGGGCAGTCTGGTTGACAGCGAGTTCAATGTGGCTTTCCACAGCTGCAGCGTCACTCGACAGGAAGTTTTGTACATTTCCATCATACGGAATACTTTTTTAAAGTGTGTACTCTTCTCATATATACTACCTGAATTTATAATAAGCAATGCTTAAATACAAGCAGTGCTGGCAATAACATATAAAATGCTACATTTGAAAGATTATAACATATAAATTCAACGGTTCGGTCCGTAGAACTTAATCCGTATTATAATTGTAACATGAGTGGTTATGCAATTCTTGACGGCTTTCGGCGTCAACTCAAACCAGTAAAAATTTTCAATGAATGCCAAACTGCACATGAATCAAATAAACCACTTAAAACTGTCTCTCTGTTTCCAAGTGGTTTCGATTCCGAACCTCGAGAAGATCGTCCAAAATTTTCGACCGACTAGAGTAATATGGCTCTGGTAAACGCTAAAGTTGACAAAGATCCACGATTGACACAAAAAATGATTGTTTACCAAGATAACCAAAACTCCAAAGACTTCAAAGATACTCCAAACAGGTTGTGTTTGCACACTTCTGCACGAAGGTACCCAGACTATAATTACACCTACTATATTTTGCCTTCCGTGACTTCTATCTACATTTAAATGCATATGGAAATAATATTTATACTCCGCACACAGATTGCAAATATTATCATAATCTAGTCACAATGTTTGCAACGCCTTAAAGGTGGCTTCGGAGACCCCATAAAGTTTATACATATATTTGTGATTAGCACGACAAGACGAGTAGATTTATCACTGTCCGTATATCTGTCTCTCTGTGCGTTTGTACGCGTAGTTTCCGCTCAATCTTTGAAATATTGATTTGAAAGTTGGTATGGAGAATTTTTATAACCATAGGCAAAATACTTATCAAAAAGACTCCGATTTAAACACCTGAAGGTATAACTCCCATACAAACTGTGAAGCGTATTACAGCTTATCTCCGTCTACATATACAGAGAAGAAAAAAAAAATATCATTGGTATGGTATAGTTGCACACACAAAATTTTACTCCTTTATGAAACGGCGGAAATGGTCGAATTTTGACCAACAATGGATACTAATACAGGGTGTCTCAAAAGAAAGTTCACATTTGATTTGCTGATTGCGTGTACGCAACTATTCCGAGGGGCGCGGGGGTATGTCAATTGGTAGCCTAGCTTTTGGGAATTTAGTCGCTATGGAGCATTTCTCGGGAGCGGACCGTGCGTTGTGCGTACGTGAATTTTACAAAAACGGTAATTCAGCGACTGTAGCGCGTAGAAAATTCTGCAGTATTCGACATGTTCGCCATTTAAATGATGCGAAAAGCCCTCTACTCATTGGAAAATGGGTCGAGAAGTTTAAAGAGACCGGTTCAACGCTGGAAAAATCAAAATCCGGGCGTCCAAGGTCTTTGAGAACGTTCGAAAACGTAGACAGTGTTACTCAGTCTTTTCGTGACAGCATGGACCTTTCGATTCGGAAGCGTGCTGTTGCTTTAAACGTGCATAGATCATCATTGTTCCGCATTTAAAGCTGCACCCCTACAAAATTCAGTTGGTCCAAGGATGCTGGCAACTTGATCTCCAGGAGAGTTGACATAAATTGGCCTCCACTAAGTCCCGATTTAACACCTATGGACTTTTCTAAAGTTTACGGCAAAAAACCGACTTCCCTGGCACAATTAAAACGAAATATCCGTCACGAAATGGCAGCCATCACGGAGAATACTCCTACCTGCTGAGCTAATAAACTAGTCAACACTGTCTTATATTAACACTTATATTAACACTGCGATATGGCTTAAGTGCCATTATGGAACTGCAGACGAAGATTTGCATTAAAGCGATATTAAGCCGATTAAATAAAATGTTTTATGCGATCTTCTTGTCATATTCATTACTGGCTTATACAGAACTGGGTCACATACATATTTAATTGTCAGATACAGCGTAGCCTGTGGGTCAAGACCACTGTCAAAGTCAAGTGTATCTTTAGTGACAGCTCTAAGCTGTCACTAATTTTATTAGAAACTAATTTTAAAGATCACCAAAAGTTTATACGGGCAGCAAGTGACCAAAAATAAACTTTGACAAATATTTATTCCATTGTTTTGTTGACTTTTTGGGCAATTTCAGTAAATTTTTCAGTTGATACAGGCAGCAAAAAGTAAAATAAGAATGCCATGTAATAATAATTATTTTACACGCCAAAAAAAAAAAAAAAATCATCAAAATTGGTCACAAACATTGTTGTTGAAGTTTTTTGTCTTCTTTTTGTTTTTATTTGTCATTTGCTAACGTTGAAAACTGAGCAATACTTTCAAACAATAATTTTCAATTGTTTGGATGAGGCAAGTCCATATGCGTCAAGAAACAGTCAAGTATCATATATACAAAATCAAAATCAAAATAAAGTTTAATGAAAACTTGAATTTTTCGTCTACTTCATATGTTTCCCATTTCAAAAGTATAGCTTTCGGCTGTTTTGTAACACGGTATCCAAAGTACAAAGTGAACTTTTCGAAATAATCAGCTGTGAGCCAATAAGTGTTATTGTAATGGATGTTATTGTTTAATGGAGCTAGCATACATTTCTAAACTTATGAATTACCAAAAGATATTACATGAACGCTTGGGGTTCTTCAGCTATTATAAATACTGAGATACAATACAATAACTACTTACTATAAATACGAATAATATGAGTGTGAGTATTAATTTTTTGCTATTTACATATCTATATACTTACGTATAAGTTAATTTAAGAGGTATTGAAGTATATAATTTTATAATATGGTATTTTGAGATATTTGTATGTATTTAATGCTGGTCTATTAGCTCTGTCTGTCGAAGTTTAATCAGTTTACTTTGGTTTGGTTAAGTCTCGATGAGACTTCTTGTTTTACAGTTAACTAATTTACATTATTTATTTATTAGGACATTGAATTAATAATGACATGAACTAATATTCGAGTTTCCAATTTCTTGCCGCTAAAGCCTATTGTCAATGAGCGTCGTTGGCAGCTTGTGTCATTTGTTTGGAACGTAAACAACAAAACTAAATATTGCCTCGACCAGATAAAGTGTTTTTGCGGGGAGTTCTTCTTCATTACATTAATATGAAGAAGTATGGCCGATGGTCATTGAATCTTAGTGGAAGTTTACGACGAGCATGCTCTATCTGAACAATGGTGTCGGAGGTGTTTTGTTTGCTTTAAAAGTGGTGATTTTGAGCTCGAAGATAAGGAATAAGTTTGAAGACGAAGAATCGGAATCATTGCTCTATGTGGACCAATGCCAAACGCTATAGGAGTTGGGAGTGGATGAGTTGACAATCAGCAAACGTCTAAAAGCCATAGGATTGATTCAAAAGCAAGGAAACTGTGTGCCATACGAGTTGAACCCGCGCGACGTCGAAAGGCGATTTTTCGCATGTGAACGCCAAAACTGAAAAGGTTTTTTGCATTTCATTGTGACTGGCGACAACCGCAAGCGCAAAAAGTCATGTGTTTTACCCGGACAGTCATCAACATCCTGCGCAAAGACGAATATTCATGGCATGAAGCTTATGCTCTGTATTTGGTGGAACCAGAGCGGCGTGATCTACTACGAGCTGCTCAAGCGAACCGCCGTGAAACGTTCACGGATGTACGCTATTGGACTCAACTTATGCGTTTGAACCGCGAACTGAAGCAAAAACGGCCGGAATACGAAGAAAGGCCCGACAAAGTGATTCTGCAGCATGACAACGCTCGATCACATGTTGCAAAACCGGTCAAGACCTATTTGGAAAAGCTGAAATGGCAAGTATTACCCCACCCGCCGTATTCTCCAGACATCGCTCCTTCCGATTACTACTTGTTCCGGTCGATGACACATGGCCTGTCCCAGCAGAAGTTTACTTCATATGAGCAATGCAAGAAGAGCTGGTATCCGAAAATTGCCAGAAAAATGTGAGAAAATAAAAGGAAGCAAAATCCAACGTATCTGAGGAATTATTTAAGGTATTTCCACGGTACAGTATATGCCAAATTCACCTGACCTTTATATATTTTTTTAATGAAAAAGTAATAAACTGTTCATTTCGGAACTTGTAAATTTGTTTTGATCGGTTTTTGAAAATGATATCACGCAAATTGTTGCCTCTAGAGCGGATGGCGGTATATGCTCGATATTTTCATCACGTTTCTTGCACCTTTTGCAGTATTTGCGCTGTATAGAAGCTATTGTTGGCCTTGAGCCCTGCTAGGTTCTGTTAGTTTGTTGACATAAACCATGAAATTCAAAAAACCTCATAGGAAACAATCAGGAGCCGTTCAATCGGACAATCAAAAGTCATCGGTTTTCGAAATTAGTCGATCGGCATAAGGTGTACGATAGCTGCTCGTTTAATTGGCGTGTACTGCTCCATGCCAAATATTTTCATAAACTAACGAAACCAGACTATGCTTAGTCAATCTGCAAATATTTGTCAAATTTATCGGATACTGCTATCCGATGGGTCAGCTTAAGTTAGCCCATCCTATATTTATTACATATTTAAATGGCGCTCGTATGTAATACTCAAATAGTTTAACAGGTTAAAGAAAAAGTAACTAATTAAAAAATTTACCCTTTCGTCTACATCCCCACGATGTCTTTATTAAATGGTGGGGCTCAGCTGCCAACATTGTCAACAATAGCTTGAGCATTTGGTTATGTGGTATAGTAGCCCTATATATTGAACCTGTATTGGTTATTTTATGGCGATTGATATTACTAACATCTATATCAAATGTAGAGTCACTAGCTTGTCTTGTTTAATAAAGCAACTATCTGTTCCAGGACCCCATATCTGTGCCATAGCTTTCTGAGTTATTAGCTGTAAAGGTCTAATGTGAGCTAAAGTTGTGTATTAGAGAAACCGAAGAATGTCTGTTGTGTGTTTCTATATATTTACATTTTGTATGGGTGACAAAATTGCGATCCATTTAACTCAATACAACGTTTGGAACGCTTTACCAATTTATCCAAAGACTTTTTAAACTCGCCTTTTGGGATTTTCTTTAGCACCTGTGTCACGGCTGCTTGTATGGCTGAAATATGATCGTAAAAAGCACATTTCATAGCACTTTTCATTTTTGGGAAGAGAAAATAATCGCACAGTGATAGATCAGGCGAATACGGAGGGTGGTCGATGAAACAAATCTGTTTTTCCATCAAAAATTCATTAACTTTTTTGGTCTTGTGAGCTGGTGCATTATCATGCATTAAAAACAGCTGCTTTCCTTTGGAGAATTTGGGCCTAACTCGTAGAAGTCTCGACCACAAACGATGTAAATCTTGTAAATAATATTCTCCATTGACAGTGTGACCCTCTGGAACAAATTCCTTGTGAAGCATACCCTTGGAATATGAGAAAGTTATTAACATTGTCTTGATTCCTGACTGATCTGAGAACGAAATTTTTTAGGTTTTGGCCCGTCTTTTGACTTCCATTCTGCAGATAATAGCTAAGTTTCAGAATCGTATTAAAAACACCCCGTTTCATCACCAGCTATGATCGAATAAAAAAAATCTGTACCGTTTTCAGCTGTTGAAATGATGTCAATGTTCTACATGAGCGATTTTTAGATCATTTAACTGATGTGGAACAAAACGTGCACACACCTTTCTTTTACCCGAATGTAACAGGCAGAATGAGGCAAACCAGACCCCATGAAGTGTATATTTTATTGATCAGATTAAAAAAACCGAGTCCATTTGCCCGACAGCACGGCTGACCGTCAGCTCTAACAACGAGAGATACTTAAAGTTTGAATATTCAGTCTCTCCTATTCCTGCTACAGATAAAGTGTATTTAATGAATCTCACTATAAAGGGTAGCCCCGTACAAACTTCCACCCATTTATGAGTTTTTTTTTTTCTTTACAAAGACTTTCTGTTTTTAATTAAGCTAGAAACGCCAAATTTGATACATCCTAAAATATTCCACATAGGTTCAGATCGGACCATTTTAAGCGGTTGCCGCCATACAAAAGTGCCCCCATAAACTATGAGTTTCTGTATTACCACTTTTTGTTTCTGTTTTTAATTAAGTTCAAAATTTGGTGTATCTTACGTCAATACTAATAAACTATACCACATATGTACGTTCAGATCGCAGTATTGTACAAGGCGCAGAGTATTCTGATTTGAGTTTTACATTTGTATTGTTGGGAAGATTTAATTCAGCTTTCGGCATATTGCGGATATGCTTGTATGGACTTACGCTTATCAAACGACTAAATGGGCGTGACACGAGTTTCAACCATTATCAATATAAAATTCATTTTAGTGATTTTTACAGTCAACATCGTCGCATTAAAAGGCATGATGCAGACTTTGTAATGATTCATGTTTCAAAATTGGTTAAATGGACGTGTTACGCCCACTATACGCAAAAAATATGAATATTTCAGCTTGAGGTCAAGTCTGAACCTGAGGGATACTGAGTCTAACATTTTCCCATCGAAATATACTCTGCAAAGACAAGATGAAATACTTCTACTATATCATATAAATGGGCGCCTCGTGATCTATTGAAACAGTCGGTCCTTGTAATGTAATTTTCGGTCACTTTTTTGCACATTTCGTTACTTTTTGAGTGCTCCAAAAGTTTGACGATTATTTACATAAACAGCATCTTTCACGTAGCCCCACAAAAGACAGGTCTGCGGCATCAAATCGGTGACCAGATGACGTATCCAAATGCATACCACACAGTGACTTTTTTCTTCAATTATTTGACGATTTTCAGAGACCCTAATGAGACAAATTTACATGCCCTCCATAGGCCCCATTGCTGAAGAAAATTTTGTTTGCAAAGCCACCGGTTTTCAATAAGTTTTTGCAAGTTTAGCATTTTTTAACATAAAGGTACGCAGAATATTTTGACATCTCGGCTAAAAAAAAAATTTAATAAGCTTGATAACATTGAGTATCAATGAACTTCGGATTTTGCCGATTAACTTTCAAGCCCAATCGCACTAAGAACGGATAAAAAATTTAAATGTTACGTCAGAAAGAAGAAAAAAACTATTATAGTTTTATAAGAAAATGAGCTTCGACTTGAACATTTGCCATTTTTTGCCGGTTGGATCTTCGCGTTTCATCAAAAATACCGACTTCAATTTAACTTTTGGTCATTTTCGGAAATTTGGTTTTCAGATAGTCCAGCATTTCAAACTTTTGACATGTTCATACTATTGAAATCACAGCGAACTTCAGTTTGTCATTTTTCAACTGATCGAAATATAAAAGTTTAAATAAAAGGCAGGAGTAAATAAAAATACTTTCTTATTTTGTTTACCATAATATTCTCACTTGTTATCTAATCGTGGTATGCTGGTGCTTGAATTCTTTATAATTGCATAAATGCGAAACTTGGCATATTCTTTGTTGGTGGAAAAATTCACTCAAAAGAAAAAAATGCTTGAAAATCGTCGAAAATTGCTTGGATCTAGAACTTTACGCAGCTGTACCATTCTACTGTCTGCACAAATATAGTGTTTTCAAGGTGAATGGCAAAAATGAAAAAAATGCTATTCTTTTCGTGTTCCGCGCACTCAAATTACACTAAAAAATGTAAGAGAAACTTTCTATTTTTCGCTGTAAACTAGAGCTATTGTAAATGTCGGAGAATAAACTAACAAAATGACGTTTGGAATGACAAATATGTTTGAAGCTTTTAAAACCACAATTAACCATTATTTAAATTACATTAGTTAGTTTAATTTTTAGTTTACAACAATTTCTGAAACAAAAAAAAAAGAATTAAAACAACGAATAGCATATTACAAGTTATTTTAGTTCGATTTTTGTTACATTTAAAGTTACCACAGCTTTAAAAACACCAGGCTCACTTAGTGACCCTGTATTAAGTTTCAGTTTAACGACTTGTAATTGGTTTGTCAACGTTCGCGACCATGTAGAGAGGGCAAGAAGTATTGGTAAATGACGTTCAGAATGTTCATCATGTTAAATTTATGACAATTTGCTATGGTGACGCTTCGTTTGACATCGCCCAACAAGAAATGGATAAGCTCCACTAAATTGAACTGGACTAAATAAGGTGTGTGGGCGCTTGGCTTGTAAATAGCTCAGATATGATGCAATTCGTTAGAGTTCAGTTGGAAAGGTTTTGACTTAAATTGAATTCGGGGTGGTTCAGCTTCGGATGGTATTTAGACTGTGACTGTGACTGTGTCTGTGACTTGCCTTGCTTTACCTGGCTTTACTTTACTTTATTTTAATTTGCTTTACTTAGCTTGGCTTGCCGCGCTGTTGACAACGTCAATATATAGATTCCTCAAATATTTCATCTAGCCAATGGCAACACAAATTGCAATGCCACATTTGAGCTTTTTGGCAATTCTTCTTTATTATACTTATATATTTTCGTGTTCAACAATGCGTATGCTTCATTGCACATCAATTGGAGGAGTACGTCAAAAGCTGCAATTACCATACTATTATCAAACGAAACTAGCAAAAAAATCAAAAATATAATAATAATACATGAAAAATAAAATGAACGAACACAAATACAATTATTTGTCATAATGCAAGAAAATCGATAGAAGACTTATGTATATGTAGTATAGCGCAAATTAACGAACTACACATGTTGTTCCAAAAGCTAACTAAATATACATAAGTATGCACGATATATGTACTATGTTGGTATAATACTACTACTAGTCAGCTAAATACGCCAAAATCAACTAAAAGTGTGATCGGAAAAAACATAAAAAAAATTGTGTGTACGTTTAAAAATATGCATAGAATGTATCTATACTCTTCAAATTCATTGTGAAAACCCAGAAGCAGATGAAGAAATATTTTATAGAGTCTGAAACAATTAAGAGTTTTAGCTTAAACAAACTATATAACAAAGTAGGCTAAGAAAATATGGCTAAACAATTTTTGAGGCAAGTCAATATATCTAACAGAGTAGGTAAAATGTTTGTGCGTTAAGAAATTTTAAGATAATCTTGTAACAGTGCGGCACCTAGAGAGTCTGCAACGCGAGTTTAATTTATCGAAGGCTTTTCTAAGTTAGACAACTTTTCACTCAGACAGACTTACAGACGGACGGCTGGGCATAGCTTGATAGACTCGTATTGTCATGCTTGTCTTGAATATATATACTTTTAAGGCATCCATCTTAAGTTACAAACATTTTGACACTTCAACAAACCCACAATATAAACTTCTCATAAATACTATATTTGTGCAGGGTATGAAAAGTCCAAATTTTGTTGTGTATGGAAGTTAGCGCTTTACGAGTATATCTACTTAATATGTAAGATTAAGAAAGTTTTATGATTTCGATGCATTGTTCTCTCGCCTAACGAAAATACTATGATATCACGATGACATTGACGTCTAACTGCTACTTCATTCATATCAAAATATTCATTTAACCATGTTATGCCAAAAATGTTTAGTTCTGCTTATACAATCTCGTTAACAATTGACTATATCGAAATATGTGTTCAAAAAAGTTTGATCAATTTACTGAGAAATATTATTGTAGTATATGTAGTTTCTTAGTAGTATATGCTACCGATTCCAAAAAAAACGCCATTAAAAATGTTTACAAATTGGCATTTTTTTTTTTTTTAGCATACATTTTCACAAGAAGTAACAAAGAAATTTGAATGGAATTGTCTCTCGTTCTTTTTTTTTCCATTTTCCCCAGTGTTTATCTCTCTTTCCAAATGGAGAGCAACCAAACTGTAGGCGTACGAGTATGTGTGTGTTTTGGTTTGCATTTTTGACTTTTTGTATGAAAATTATTAATTCTAATTATGCATAAATTTTAATAAAATATTTCACATATGTCCAGATCGAACCACTAAACATAATAATCTATGGTTCATAGAAGAAGCCCGCCCTAATAAAGGTACAGCCTATCTCGAAGTCCAACACACTCGTACGCAGCGTTCTCTCTTGTTGTTTGTACCATTCACACATGGTGTCATATGGTATTATCAGTTTGTCTGAAAGTTTGTAACTAATTCAAGATGTCATAGTAGCTTCCGTAAAGATACGAGACATGTTGCCAACAGTGTATCCTGACTTCTCCCCTTTGCAACGAGACCGGTTCGAGGTCAGTACGTTGAGAATTGTTGACGCGACAACACGTTTCGTGAACAATGTCAATCCAGTCTCCCGTCAAGTGCGAAATTGTGGTTTTGAACTTTTTGGCGGAGGGTGCAGAGGTGTGACGCCACTGTTGAGACTGTCTTTTGGTTTCAGGCGTGTAGTGTGTTACCCAAGTTTCATCTCCAGTGTAACGCGGGAGCGGAGAAATTCATCGCCATGGAGTTTACAGCGCATCAAAAACTCTTGCCCGGCCTCCATTCGTTTCAACTTGTGTTGGTCTGTCAGTTGTTTTGGGACCCACCTCGTGGACAGTTTCCCATATCCGAGGGTTTCTGTGATTGTTTCGTGTAGTAGAGATCTGGAGATTTGCGGAAACATCGCAGAAAGTTCATCAACAGTCAATCTGCGATCGTCACGGAGCGCATTTTCGATTTTTTCCACAATTTCGTCAGTCACAATTGAAGCTCTTCCGCTCCTCTGATCATCATGCACAGACGTACAACCGTTTTTAAACTCGCGACACCACTTGTACACACTTGTACGATTCATAGCTTTATCACCATATGCAGTTTTCACCTCATTATAAATCTCAAACGGAGGTTTTCCCTTCCAAAGGAGATAACGGATGACGCCGCGTATTTCGCACTTGGCGGGAGGCTGGATTGACATTGTTCACGAAACGTGTTGTCGCGTCGACAGTTCTCAACGTACTGACCTCGCACCGGTCTCGTTGCAAAGGGTAGAAATCAAGCTACACTGTTGTGTTGCCAACATGACAAAAAAATAAAATCCCTCCGGCCGTGAGAGCCTCAGTACACTTACTTTCTGCATATGCCTCGTATATTCTTGATCAACTCGACGAGACAAATCGATCTAGCCATGTCCGTCTGTCCGTCTGTTAGTTGCTACGGAAATTTTTTTTATATACATATATGGCTGATTGTCGGTAGTTAAGCTTCTTTTGGTCCCACGTTTATGCAGTATCCATTGACATACGTTGATCACTTTTTTATGTAGCCCAATTTTGAATTTTTGTATTAAAAACTTCTTTATTTAGGTCAAAATCAGCTTTAAGGTTGATATAGCTGCTTTTTGTTAATATACATGTACCAATGGGCGTGTCCCCATACAAAACTACTGTCCACTTTTGTGTTTTTGTATGTAAAACTTCTCTAATTATAGCAATATCAGCTTGACATTCGTTGTGGTGGTTTGTTACGAACGGCCGCTTCACATACATATACAAATGGTTATGTACTGGCCCCTTTTTCAGTTAGCTCCCTTTCAAACCCACCGCTCACCCCATTTGTATGAAAAACCACTTCAGTTAAGTTAATATAAGCGTGAAATTCGATATGGTGGCTTCACACACATACACAAATGAGCGTGTCCTGCTTTTTATGACTATATATGTATTACAGAATTGATGGAGTAAGATGGCCGTGCTTACTGATGGAAATACGGGTATGTAAAGATTTTTTCTATAACTAGAATATCTTCTTAAACAGTCTAAAGTGGATTTTTTTTTTTTTTGGCAAATCTCAGCTAATTAAGAACATTTTACTGTGTGCTCGTCGACTCAATGTCTCCGCCGGACTGAAGTGCTGACTCGTTCAAACTCATAGAACTGATTCGTCTTTTGAATTCGTATATATTTCGGGGAAATCCTATTTGTAAAACGATTGCATCATTCATTCTTAATGAGGCTAATACTTTGTGTATAAATATTGGTAAAGATCGAAACTTGATGCAAGCTAATTACGTAGCGCGTAAAAGATTGATTTATAGCAAATGTGCATCTTGAATATTATATTGAGGAGTATTGTACAATGAGATTTTCACAGAAGGGTTTCTTTAAAATGACAACATTATTAAGCATTATAGCTCAGAACTAGTTTAATCAGACATCATGTGCAATGGAATGTGATGACAATAGTTAGGAAGAAGAATGTTTGGTACGAGCGTGAGTCACTTGTTGTGCACATTTTTCAATATGGCACACACAAGTGTTTTTCTCTTGAGAAGTAGTTTGAAAACGCACACGATTGGATTATTGTGTTTGGCTTGCGATTCGTTTATGCGAAGGTAGGCAAAGCGTTGTGTGTGACTTCAATTGCTGAATTCTGTGTTATTTTTCCTTTTACTCTTGATAATTAAATTGCGAAATATCGCAGGTAAAATCTTTTTATGGTCAACATTTGAAAACTAAATACATCGTTTATACATTTATTATTTTGAAAATGGGTTCTTTTGAAAAATGAACAAAAACCACCTGCATACCATAAACATTTATGATAAAGCAGTTTAATTTGAATGAATTTGTAATGTGTGAAAAGTTCTCTTTATTTGAAGAAATCACAAAAATCTATGAATGAAATAAGAAACAGTGGGAATTTCGCAAATATGATATAATTGAATATACACAATTATGGTATATAATAAAATAATTATGTAGAAGGCTAACTTAATTGATTTTGTTGACCTGCTCACACACAATTTGTTCTACAATGTCTGGGTTCAATTTTCTTGATTCAATCTGCTTGTTAGTTATGTAAAAATTATAGGAAGCGTGATTGCACTGTGTATCGATACTTGTGTTGCGGTTACAGTCAGCGCAATTTCTTAAAGTTTTACTAATAAATCGACTTAAAATTTAACAAAACTGAATTCTTCACCATACTGCAAGTTCTCCAGTTTTATCAAAATAAGTTAGAAAATATATTATTGATTCGCTTGAACTCAGGCATTGTTGAGTAAATAGAGTTTGAATAGCTCAACAGAATTAATTGAAGTTAACTTTCTACATAATTACATTGTCTATGTTCATTTATCTAATTGTGAGTGACATTAATAAAACGTTTCACATACTAGCGAAAATTCGACTGATTTGTTTACCTATTTCTAATTTCATTGATACATATTTATGAAACGCAGTTTGCGATTTTATTTAAAAAACAAATATTTTTAAACGACCTACTTTTTTTACATTTTTATGTTGTGTAGATGGTTTTTCTTTTTATTTTAATAGTATCCATTCGTAAACTAATAAATATATAAACGATGCATCTTAGGTCTACAATGATTTTAGCTGCGGCATTTTGCAATTGAATTAGTAAAAGCAAAAGGCAGAATCAATAAATCAATTATTGAAGTCGAATACAGCGCTTTGCCTACAATGCGAAGTAAAACGCGAGCCGAACAGAATAATCGTATCGTGTGCTTTTTCAAACCATTTTTTAACGCAAAAACTCTTGTGTGTGCCATATTGGAAAATGTGCAGCACAACTAACGCACGCATGTAACAGTTATAAAACGAACACAAATGTGCAACACACGAGTAAAAATAGAAGAATTACACAAATGTGCTGATAGTGTTGAGACTTCAATGATTCTTTTGTTTACGCAATTTTTACTCTGCAAAGTATTGCATATTTTTAACTTACTATAACTAGAGTACTTGATGTGGAGTATATAAAAATGTGTGCATTACAATAATTGTACTGTCTTTCGGCAAGCTCTCTAGTTTTAATCGCATACGTTTTAATTGCATAAGTTGAACTTTGTTTGTGCATTATGGTGATTCCGGATTATTGGACTAGTTCGACTGTATGCAGGCCGGTCGAGAGGGGGTGAGGGGTAAAAAGGGTTAAATAATATTTTTTTTATTTATATATTCTTTTAATGAAATATGAATGGTTTGACCTTGACAGCAGAAACTCAAATAGATGTGAACAACGTTTTGAAATACATACAAAAATTCGCATGCATCCTGATGATTGCAATAAATACTTCAAGCCAGAGACGTCACTATCGATATTGAAATTTAAAATAGTTTTTTAATCGATTTTTACCATGCCACCACTTTCAGAGGGGTCGGAATTTCGTGGATTGATATTTTCACCTAAATATCGTTCCATCTCAACCGTCAGGTTCCTGTGACCTTAGGTTTATACGTTACAGCCATACCATCAAAATTACTCCAAAGCGTCTTCTCATTTGTATTGTTGTCAAAATTATGCTTTGTAATGCCATTTTCTGGAGAGAATTAGCATAAAATGGTACAAAAAACCATTCGAGAGTGTGGGAGATAGTCGGAATCATTGGGCTCCCGCAACAGGATATGGGCTTCTTACACAAATCATGGGAATTGAGGCGGGAACAGGGTATTTTAGGTGGTCACCTGATTTGTATATATTCCAAGTGGCATATCCGCATTACAGTTCCTTGAGACTAATTCCATACTTCAGGAAATCGCCATCAGTTTCTGGAATATCTTCTTTGTTGTGCCATTTTCTGGAGAAGATTAGCTTAAAATGGTACAAAAAACCAGAGGAGAGTGTGGGAGATAGTCGGTATCACTGGGCTCCCGCAATAGGATATGGGCTCCTTACAAAGATCTTGGGAATTGAGGCGGGAATATGGAATTTTAAGTAGTCATCAGATTTGTACATATTCTAGTGCCAACCATTGCTGATTGCAGCGCCCATGCCAAAAACCCATTGGAACATGTATATCCCACATAATCCTTCCCGTTATTGACCAAGTGGCAGTTGTATCTGAAGAATAACAAGAAGAGTTAGTTCCTCTGAAACATATTTACAAAGTTAATTTCGAAATAGATCTTTACCCATTTCGTCCATTAAATGCAATTTATACTCAGCGTTTGGCGTTGATTTTCTCAAATGTTTGCATCTCTGCTCTGCGTATTTGTAAGATGTTCAGTGTTCATTCAAGATGTTTGTTTGTTCACAAAATCGCGTATCGGGGCTTGCCACTCTTTGCTTTGAAGCAAACTTGGCCATGCAGTTTATACAAAAATGTAGCTACTATGAAATTCAGAAAAACATATATCTATACAAATGTAAATTGAAGTCGCCTGCTTTTCATGTCTGTATGTAACCTCCAGGTTACAGGTGACCCCCAAAAAGAGAAAATCTAACTCTTTAGCTAATGCTTATATTAATCTACATATACATGCATAAATTGAAGTCGAGTATGAACCTCCAATCTCAGAAACAATTGCGGGGACTTTCAAATGGTTGTCACAAATAAACAGGCAGAGTTTCCCGATGAAGGTTTAGATATAGTTATATACGAGTACTATATATTAGGCAGTACCACGGCTCCTATATAAGAGAAAATCCAATTGCGTTATATCTAAGCAACTATGGACAAATAAGGTACATTGAAAATTATGCGGCGACATGATCCAACTAAAATTTGTTATATTGTATCTCACAAACTATTGAACGCAACTGCATGAAATTTGGCACATATGTAAAGGGTACTGGTATATACATGATCCACTGGAAAAATAAGATCCACATAAGAGAATAACTTAATTCGTTGTATTTCAGTAACTTTATTATTCAGATAGATGAGGTTTGATACAAATGTAAAGGGCACCGGTAGAAACTAAATCTAATAAATATGCCCTTCTATAATATAACTACCAAATTCGTTATATATTCGTTAATCCGCAAGGAGACGAACAAGACTGGGTTATGAGCCAAGGACTAGGACAGGCAAAGTTACTTCTAGGTGGTTAGAACCCGAGCAGCTCGAAAACCTTGCTCCAACTATGTAGGAACCAACTTCGAATACTAACAGATCAGGCAGATTAAAGAAAAATTTGTATGTTTTCGGGATACATAACTCACCCGAATGTATGTAGATTCTGTGACCACGAAGAGAAGACCCCCTCTTCACATTCTTGCTGAATGTGATGCTCTAGCTAGAAGCAGACTGCAGATGCAATGTAATCACTCTATTAAAAAGGAGCAACTGAAAAGTTTGGATCCTAGGAAAGTATTAAGATTCATTGAACACTTAAATGCAGGTCATCTAACTCAGTAGGATAAACAATAAACCTTTAAGGTAGCAGTTTTATGTGTCCCTACCATAAATAATATAAACAAATATACTGAAGAAAAAAAAATGTATTCTTATTTTACATATTAGGCCGAAATATTTAAATATCACGATTTAAAACAACAACAAAATAAGGATGAAATTCAGGTGTAAATTATTTCCATGTACCTATAATATAGGGGCCCGGATTTTCACTCGACAGTCGTGACTGTTTGTTACTGTAAAAGTATTTTAAATAGGTTTAGGCCGGAATACTATTGCATATAACGCCTACACATTTTTTTTTTTTTTGTTTATTTTTTGAGTGAGTGTGAAGAGTATCAAAGTTTCGGTTGCACCGAATTTTAAATTTCTAATTTAATTAAATTTTTTTTTTTTTTTTTTTTTGTTGCAGTAGATGTACAAAACGAAATAAGCAAAAAAGCAACGGAACAAAAAAAAGAAAAGACAAAACAAAACAAAACAAATCGATTTAAATCGAACGACAAATGAGAGAAAGAGAGAGATATAACGAATGCTACATCTAAATACTAAAACGCAAAACGAACCTTACCTCTAAAGTGAGTGAGTTGTTTTTGTAGTTGTTGTTGTTGTTGTTGTTGTTGTTTTCAATTTTTTTTTTTACTAATTTGTTTCTTTTTAATTCAAATTTTTTGTTCTCTTTTTTTGGTACTCTTTAATTTATTAGCATATACGCAAAAGAGAAGAATTAGCAAGTGAGACGGTGTAGTTGTTGTTTCTGTATTTGTTATTGGTACTTCGCATGTGTTGGTATTGTTCTAGTCGCTGCTGTTGTTGTTGTGGTTGTTGTTGCCACCTACTCCATTTTGTATTACTGTTTTAATCAGCTGTTGATCAGCACATACTTCGAACGCGTAGCTCACTTTGTTTGTATGTATTTGTGTAACTGTGTGTAGCTGTGTGAGTGTATGTGTATAAAAGTGCTGTAGATGAGCAGGAGCGGAAACGGAAACGGAAACAGTATTAAAAACGTTGCTTTTTTTTGTTTTGGTTTGGTTTTGCTGAATTGCTTGCTGAATTGCTTGATGAATGCTTTTGCTTGCGCGGCTACAAGTTGCTGCCTTTTTTGGATTTCAATTTCAATTTTAATATTTTGTTTTTGTTTTTGTTTTTTTTTTTTTTTTTGTGTGTGCGTGTAGATATTACTTTTGTATTTTGTTTTGAGTTAATGCTTCCGATCGATCGATTGGTTTTGGTTTTGGTTTTTTTTTTTTTTTTTTTTTTTAGCTTAATTACTGCACTAACTCTCAAGTCCGGCTACGCTACGCTAGCGCTAGTTACTTCATTAACGATTACAATAATGACAACATACATTAAAAATATATGTTTTGTCTAATTATTTAACGCCTTTGTTTTTTATACTAATGTTATACACAACATATGTATATAATACGAGTATGTATATAGTTAAATCTTGTTTTTATTTTACAATACTGCGCCTATGGCTGTATCGCTATACGACAAAATAAAATGTGTGTTTTACATGAATATATATTTAGATATATGCATTTCCAACACAATCACAGAACATCGATCGACAGCGTAAAACACATCACATAAATTAAGATGATAATCAAAAGAAAGTAGAGAAAGAGCATATAAACGAAAATCGTTAGTATAGTGAATATACATCGTTAATAGTTAGGTTAGTTAATTAAACGCATGCCGCAGCAGAAGTAATACTGTTTGCCTCTTTATTTTAAGTATTCGGCATTACTTTTACTTGCAGCGAAACGCATTTTCAGTACTAGGAAAGGAAAATTACAACTACATCTACACTTGTAATCGACATGACGCGATTTGTTTAAATATTGTAAGTAAGTAAGTAAGTAAGTAAGTAAGTATTCGCACGCAGTTGACGCGAAGCGTTAAAAGATTTCCATTGAAAAGAAAATAATTTGGAAAAATGTTCCACTTTCAGTTAAAAAAAAAACTTAAATTTAAATAAGTGTATATGATACATGATATAAAAGCACAATAAATAATTATAGTTTTTTTATTTTTTATTTGTTTGTATATTCACACACATTTTATAAAATAATATAATATAGATTTCAGTTAATTGCGACTTCGGCATGAATCAGAAAAATATAAAACATACAATACCATTTTGTTCTGTTGATTTTTGACAGTGTGAAAAGTGTATTAATTCTGTTATGAAAATCTTAATACTTAGAAAAAAGCGCCACAAACTATCAGCTTTTGAAATTGCTTCCATTTTTTACTATCAGTTTGTCTGAAAGTTTGTAACGCATTAAAGGAGCCATCGTAAACCCCATAAAGTATATATATTCTTGATCAGCTCGACGAGACGAATCGATCTAGCCATGTCCGTCTGGCTGTCTGTTTTTGGGACCAATACAATGTGGTGCATTTTTATGGTCAGCCGCTTAACATACATAGACTAATGGGCGTGGCCCGCCCACTATTTGGGTAGCTCCTATACAAACCTTTTGACTTTTTGTAAGAAAAACTTTTTTATTAAAGTCAATATTAGGTTGAAGTGCCTTTTCAGAAACAGCTGCTAATTATACATAGACAATTGGGCGTGGTCCGCCCCCATACAAACCCACCGTGCAATTTTGTGTTTTTTATAAAAAAATCCGTCATTTAGGTCAATATTAGCTTGCAATTTGATTTTGTGGATTTTAATGGACAACCGCTTCATATACATATACAAAGGGGCGTGTCCCGCCCACTTTTTGAGGTAGTCCCATATAAACCCACAGTTCACTTTTATGAATTTGTATGGAAAACGTCAATATCAACTTGAAATTCGATATGGCAGCATCTTACACATCTACTACATCGGTTCATACACATCTACTAGTGAGCGTGTACCACCCACTTTTTGGGGTAGCCCCTCTTTAAACCCCCACTTTTATGTATTACAATACTATTTAAAGTTTCGTGTGAATGGTATTAGAGCTTCGGTTCAACCGAAATTAACGTTTATTCTTGTTTTTTTTTTTTTTTTTTTTTTGTATGGAAAACATTTTCGTTGCAGTCAATATCGACTTAAAATTCTATGGACTGACGCCCTACATAAACGTCAAGAGGCGTATGCCACCCACTTTTCGGACTAGCCCCATAAAAACTTAACGCCTAATTTTTGAATTTTGTATGAAAAACTTCCTTATTACAGTTAATATCAACTTAAAATTGAATGTGGCGGATTTTTATCGACGAACGCTTCACATATAGCGAAAAAGGTGTGACATCCCCTTTTTATGGGTAGTACCCATACAAACACACCACCCATTTTTCATTTAACCCAAAATGAAATTGACATTTGGCATGATGGCTTCGCATAATTACCACGCCCACTGTTAGTGGTAGGCCTTAACAAACTTACATCCCACGTTTAGGTTGTTTGATTTTACAAAAATTTGTTTCTAAACATATGCTAAGTTCACAGCTTGAAGTTTCATGTGAATGATAGATAACAAAGCTTCGCTTTTACCGAAGTAAACTTTTTTCTTGCTTTTTTTTTCAATTCCTTCGACGTTGCTGGTAACATTTCAATACCAAAGCCACAGCACAACTGAAATGCGTTTTTAGTTGTGATGTGCTGTCGCTTTGCTGTGGAGATATCTGCGGCAAAAAAGCAAAGCTGAAAAGTGACGCTTCTATCTAGCCAAATCATGTCTGATTACTTCACTTCACAAACTTTGATTGTCCATTGTCCGTCCATTTTGAAGTTTGTTTCGTAGAATTTTTGTACCACTTACACATAATTGTGAAATGGTATTATCGGTTTGTCAGAAAGTTTGTAGCGGATAGGAGTATGCTTCATATACCTCATAAAGTATATATATTCTTCCCACTGAATAGCACTTACAACATCGATGGCTGTTTTGAGGGAACATTTCACGGATTTCCCGTTTCTGTCAAGGAGCCTACAAGAGCTGAAAACCTATATCCGGGCAAAAATTGCCAACATACCCAACAGAGTATTAAAGCTTCGGTTCCACCTAAGTTAGCGTTTTTTCTTGTTCATTTCTAATATAGATGTCTCTTATATCAGTCAGTATTAAGTGTCATATACATGTATAGAGTAACTAAAAAGAAATTTACCTACAGCAGGACGCTCTCTGAAGCACAAATGCTGCTTTTGTGAATTATGCTTATTGAAAAAACGACCGTGCAATGACAGTCCCACATAATATTACAAATTTGATACTGCTCTTAATAATTTCAAGTCATTTACCTATAACATACATAATAAGGACTTTGGACAAATTTTTATGTGTTTATATCAGTACCTAAAAATATTTTAAATCAGCACAGTGTGCAGCCACATTCCCAAGTTCGAATCACAAGTAAAGCCCATGGGGTAACTGTGTATATATTTTTAAGAGTGTTGTTTTGTTAAACAGCCGACTGCAAAGTAGCCAGCACTATGAGTGTTGAATGTTTGTTTGTTTGTTTGTTTTTTTTTTTTGTTTTTTGAACTTGGAACTTGTTATTGAGAATTCGTATAATTGGAAGTTTTATATATGCATCACTGTGCGTGTCACGCTATTCTTGCATTTCCAACTATATTATTGAAAATGAAACTTTGTGATGCTATTGTGATTCAACAAAATGAAACAAAGTAAACGTTAAATTTATGTACCCTATTATAATTTTAACCAGATTCGTTTAAAACATTGAACTATAGCAATGGCGGGCAACGATTGAACTTCAGTGGTTTAAGTGCAGTTCCTATTGAAATCTGTTTTGAAACGTATTTGTATTTTAGTGGCAAAAAATGCTTTCGTGACTCACAGTATTAGAAAACGTAACTTTTGTGTGAATCTTCACTATAAGGAAGTGCGGATTTCATTAAACTCATAAGTATAAACCAGGAAATAACACCGGAACCGTTAACCGAAATTAACCGATTCAAATTGAGAACCGAAACCGCAAGCGAAACCGACATTATATTTTTTTTTTTTTTTTTTTTGAAACGGGAACGTTTTACCGAAATAATATCGGAGAACCGTAACGGAACCAAAATATTTATACCGGTATAGTTTTGGTTCTCACTGTTTTTTTCTAAAGCTTCATACTGAGATAGATGAAAAGTTTTGATATCATAAAAACTTCATACAAAAAAACGTTGTCAAACAACAATCAAAAAATTTCGGCACGAACTGTTTTTCATCGAGTACTCGGATAAAAAAAAATTTTTGCTACCGAAAATAACAGGTGACGAAGAGTGTGACCTTTTGCATTTCCGTCAGAAAAACCCAAGCAAAATCAAAATGTGTGAACTTTTCACTTAATAAATATCTGATTTTAGTATTTCATGTTGATTTGGGAACACTGTTTCTAAAAAATTTCGGCATCAAAAATATTCATCGATCTTAGTATTGGGCTTTAGAAAAATAATTATTTATGCACAGTGTTGTTGTTGTTGTAACAGCTTCGTGTGAGCTGTATCAGGAAATTATATATACACAATTTATTATATATGACCGCAATCAGGGCAGCAATTAGTATTGCTTATCCCAATTCTTTCCCTGTAGCACTCGAGCATAACGCTCCATCCGGATCTTAACTGTGCAAGTTTCGTCCTGGTGCTACAAGGGAGATATTTTTCGCTCTCATTAATAGGCGGAGGTCCTCCACCTAATATAATATTGTTCCTATAAGAGCGTACAGCTTGTTCTGTTGCATCTTTATGCAATTGGTCCCTTCCAGAAGTATACTCATACTCCTCTATATTGCTATCAGTGATAATGCGATTTATGCTCGACTTATATATCCTGATATGCGATCTTATTCGGGTAGGCACTGATGTAGTGAGGGTGCCATGGTTCGGATGATCACCTCTGTACGCACCCAACAAGAACTGCTTCGAAAGCAACTCATTATGTTGATGAACAGGAAGTATCATCGCTTCATTGTGCAAATGATCCTCATGGGTCATTTGCAGACAACCAGTGGCAGTCCTCAGCGCACTATTCTGACTTCTTTGCAGGCTTTGCCATTGAGTCTTACTCAGTAAAGGGGTCCATACAGGAGCAGCATAATTTAGGACAGAACGTCCAATAGCTTTATAAGTTGTTATTATAGTCTACTTGTCCTTACCCCAAGAAGATCCATCAAGCGCTTTCAACACTTTGTTTCTCGACTTATGACGGTTATTTGTCTTGGTGGCATGAGCCAAGAATCTAAGCAATGGGTCAAATGTAGTTCCCAATATCATAGGGTACTGGACAGTAGGAACCCTTAGACCTCCAACAAAGACATCTAGTTCCATTCTCACCTCCTTAGGAAGTGAAAATGGAAGCAGATGACTTATGAGTTGAAAGTCTAAGGTTGCGAGTATTGAAAAAATTTAATAAATTATCCAAACAGATATTTATTCTCGCACAGATATCATCTACATTCACGCCCGATGATAAAACAGAACAATCATCTGCATAGGTCACTAGTTTTATATGGGGAGGGGGAAGGGGCATCTTTGCCAAATAAAGGTTGAACAGAAGAGGAGAGAGAACCCCACACTGTGGAACACCTATCTTTAACTTACAATAACCCGACCTCACGCCCCTGAACTCAACATATGCCCTTCTACCATTAAGATAGTTCAATAGCCAGCGTTTCGTTTTATCGGGTAGTGAGGTGGAGTCCAGGTCTTGAAACAAGATTGCATGATCAACTGTGTCAAATGCCTTGTTCAAGTCTAGAGCCACCATCACTGTACTTTCGCATGGCCTCGGCTTATTAAGTCCATCAGCTATAAAAGTAGTGATTTCGCTTAGTGCTGGAGTCGTACCACGACCTTTCCTAAAACCGTGCTGATGATCTGCTAGAAGGCAGTGTTCTGTCATTGAAGGAAGTAATAATGACTCAAGAACTTTCACTACAGGTGAAAGAAGCGATATGGGCCTATAAGAGGAACCACGATCAGCTTCACTGCCAGGTATATGCACAGTGTACTTATGCACAATGATAAAAGGAAAATGAGAAAAAAAAGAACACCTGATACTATATACCGCTATAAGCCATTTTAGTTGCCAGAGTCAAAAAGTCAAAAAGTTTCACATGATGTTCTTAAGCTATATTATGCTAAATAAGAAGAAATTGAAATAAATTGGTAAAGAAGATACCAATTGATTGTCCTACTCGTTGGAGCACGACATAGTATATGATGCTGGGGTAGCTGCTGGTTTGCAGTAACAAATGCTGACTTTTTTTATAAGTAGAAAGAAAAGTCTGGGATACTATTAATGAAATTGTTAGAGCGTTCTCGAACCAGCTAAAGTTACAACGACTAAACTACAAAGTGAGTAGTAAATTTTGGGCGTTTTTAACGCTATTCAAATTGGTAAAAAGGTGACTGCTTTAACTAAACTTTTAGTCTCTTAATTTGAAAAATGTGAGTCTACTCTGTTCGGGAATATTGCTTTTTTATGTTCCATGTTCTTAGACCCCCGATGTAATGTAAAGCTGATTTCTGAACAGGAAAGTATTTGTAAAGTTGCTTTGACACAGATTTATATTCCAGAGTTTTATCTGTTGCTGAAAAAGTGCAACAACTTGAAGAAAGTAGTGCTAGCTCAAGTAATTTATCTGGAACTGGAGACGAACTCGATGCATTCATGGATTTATTTGATAAGAAATGCGAAGATACAAAATGTAATAATGTATTATGAAAAACTAATCTAAGAAACTAAACAAAGAAAATGTACTGAAATGATAGTAAGAAAATTCCACAAACTATACGAATTGTCAAAAGTTACTCTCGCAGTTCTAGCAACGCAATTAAACGTAGAAAGTATGTTTTCAGGCGCCAAGTTTATTATATATCCGCATAGGAATCGGCTGGACTCAAAAACTCTGAATATCATAATGATTTTAAGATGTGATTACAATTAAAAAAGCAAAAACATTAACTTCGGTAAAAACAAATCTTCAATACTCTTCACACACATTAAACAAATTACTGCCGAGACTGTTGTTCTAATGAAGACTATCTCTAGGCGATGCACGCCTATTAATATAATATATGATATTTGTATATATATTTGCTTTCTCTTGAATAAAGAATAGTTTATTTCATAAAATTTAAATAACATGTTATTAATTTGATATATGGTCCTTGGAACGTTGGCAATAGTAATTATTCTCTTTTTTCTTGAATTTTATTATTGGCCGGTACCGTACCGGTATACCGATACTAAAATCCAAGAACCCTACCGGAACCGAATACCGAAAAAAATTGGAACCGGTACAGAAACTTATACCGAAACTAACGTTTCAATACCTACCGACACAGGAACCGAACTGGTTTTATTCCCTGGTATAAACTAATAAATTGGATTTCATAAGTAAATAAAATCTGAAATACACATCCTATTGACCTCACAATTATAGGTTTGTATTAGAGATTGCAAAAATTGGTTTTTAAAATAGGCTTGTTATTACCACAACGACTGCTTCCGGAGCTCAAAAAAAATTTTGGTACCGACTGTACGGTTACAGTGTCATGTAAGTAAGTAAGTAAGTTTTTATTACATCTTCCAGATTATGTGCGAAGAGTATAGTAGATGTTAAAAGGTTCAACAAGTTGCGGAATTCGAGTCCTTGAATGCTTCAATTGAAGTTTAAAATTTTGTTGTTAAGATAATATCAAAACTTAATATCAAAATATTGTTTATCAGATAAAAGTGATTCAATAAAAATTATATTTTATGTTTTATTTAAACTCTATGGTATCCCAACAAGCGTGCACGATTCAAAATATACGCCATTTTTTTGTGCAAGTGGCAACTCGGAAATTTGACAGCTGGCATCTACGATTGTTCCGATTATTAAAAATCCGCACGTGATCTATGAAAAACAAATGCATCCACAACGTGCACATATCTGGTGCGGATTTTGATGAGACTGCACGGATTTGGGCTTTACTTTTTTTGAAAATAAGTGAAATGCAGTAACTGTGAATGGCATTTGTTACAGGAACATGATAACGGAGTGCTTGTGGCCTCAACTGGATGGTGTGGATCTGGACGACATGTAGATTTAGCATGAAACAATCGATTTATTAGAGCAACGTTACATTATATGTAGAGCTCTCTCTCTCTCTCTCTCTCGAAGTACGAAAATAAAAATCTATAAGACGCTGATAATCCCGGTCTTGCTGTATGGCGCAGAAGCATGGACACTGACATCAACGGATATAAGCTTCTTCAGGAGTGTTCGAGAGAAAGTTTCTTCGTACGAGTTTTGTTCCCTTAGAGTTGGCGGAGAGTTTAGGACCAGCATGAACGATGAGCTGTAAGAGCTGTATGATAAGGTTGACCAGAGTCCAGAGCATTAAATTCCAGCGGCTGCACTGAGCTGCTCACCTCATACGGATGAATTTACGAAGGAAACTAGATTTACGAAGGAAACCTGAACTATACTGGTGTACGGCGTCAGACGTTCGAGTTTAAGATGGAAAGATCAGGTTTATCAGGATGATCTAAAGAAACTACGGATTGCCAGCGACTGGCGCCGGCACGCACTAAACTACACCGAATGGCTTTGACTAAACTACGTGCGACCTTGACCGATAGACGATTTTAGAGTCGCCTAAGTAAGTAACTAAGTTTTATTTTAAATTAGATCGTGCACTCTTGTTGGAATACCCTATACAATAATACATGACCCTATGACCAAATTTTGCACCATAATATGAAAAAGACTTGCGATAAATATTTAGTTTCTAAGCAGATTTTTATGGTGTCTCCGATGTCTCCTTCTGTGTTACAAACTTTGTGACAAAATTAATATACTATTCACACTATGTGTATGTTGGAATGGGCAGTCACGTCAACTGAAAAGCAATCGGCTCCTGTTAGCTCATTTTATGGAAGGCCAATTTAATGGTAATTCTATCTAAATGCAGCTCGCAGCTCGCTTAAGCTTCATTTTAAAACATGTCTGACGGAATGAATAGCTCAAATGTTGCTTGTATGTTTACACGAACTGTAGATATGCACTATATTAGTGCATGTTGGTAAAAAGTATGGCAGCTTTGCTTCCACCGAGCATAAAGTAATTATCTCCAATCTGTGATTCTAACAATTCGTAGAACCACGTTTACTAAATAAGTGTAGCGTACATTAGCAGAACTTGAGGAAAAGTTCTAAGTACCTAAGCACACATGCATCTTGAAACTAGTTTAACTGTATAATCGATTATAGTATTTATGGTATTACTATATATGTTAAATGCTAAAACATTTAGTGATATCTGAACAGATTAATTAGGTGAAACACAATGAAATACATAAACTATACATCTAAAATATGTACTTCGCTGGTGCCTGCTTTTTTAAGTATATTAAGCAATTATCGGTCGAAATTATTACAAAACAATTGTAATTTTTATTCTTGAAAATAAGTTAATATTTGCTTTAACAAAATTATAAATTAGTTGGACATTTGTTTAGATTTAAGTTAAAAGCTTTTATAGTTTCGTTTTTCTTTTGTTTTCTTTCAGTTTACAAATTATATCTAAACGCTTCACGTCAAGTTGTGCCAAATTTTTTTTTATTTTTTTTTTCTTATTTATTTGGAATAGAAAGAATTTTATGTATAAACCCTAAATGAACTTTACAAACTAAAAAAACTAAAATAAATTACAAACCAAAAAATGCGAACAAAGTACAATAATTCAAAACAGATTTTGAACATAATATACTTGTATGTAGATGTATATATATATATATATATGTTTATATATTTAGTTACAAACAATATACAAAGTAAGATTGAAATATAGTATTTTAGGTTATATGCAATTGCAGCAACAATATCAAATAAAATTCAAAAATCAATTATTAAATACTTTGTTGCAAAATCGTTAAACAAAAGAAAACGAAAAACAAAAGCGCCTTTAATTGAATTACCGCATTGTAAGGAAAGAAACCAAAATCAGATTAAACTGAATAAAAAATAAAAACATAACAATAATAACTAAATGCGATGAAATGAAATTCGCTTTCCATGTCGGGGATCAAACGGGTTGGAAACAATAGCATTAAATTGATATATGTATGTATGTATGTATGTATGTATGTATGTATGTATGTATGTATGTATGTATGTATGTATGTATGTATGTATGTATGTATGTATGTATGTGGAAATCTTATAAAGAACACTTAGAAATGAAATTAATTGATTTGGATTAAGAGTATTCTTCTTTGTTTTATATTGTTTTGTTTTGTTTTAGTTTGTTTTAGTTTGTTTTAGTTTGTTTTAGTTTGTTTTAGTTTTAGTTTGTTTAGATATATACGAATATACATATAGATACTTTTATATCTGGGACACTTAGAGTAGATAGATCGTGAGACAGAGAAAGATACAGAGTAAATAGAGTATGTAAAGATAGATAGATAGATAGATGAGAGAGAGAGAGAGAGAGAGAGAGCGAGAGAGCGAGAAAGTGGGAAGAAAGAGCGCCCCTTTTGAGCTTCATATATATGTGCGCAATACTCACTTGAAGAGCCGCCGCCAGCGCCCGGTGGCGGATATGAAAACCAGAATTGATGTGCCAGTTTGGATTGGCCCAAGTCAGGGCTTTCTGTACAAAGAAAGAAAATATTTATTTCACACATATATATATATATATATATTACATACACATACATACATACATACATACATACATACATACATACATACATACATACATACATACATACATACATACATACATACATACACACATACATACATATGTAATAATAGATCAAAATTTTTAATAATAATAATCTGTACTAAAATTTTTACGTGTAAAATAATATCGAAAAAGCACACACGCGTTCCTTGCTTCAACGAGTACAACATACCTAACAATTGTTCCGCACACGACGACCAAACAGAGCGAAATAAAAATGCGCAAAGCATTTTCAATATGTTTCAAGTGTTTATTTATCATAAAATTTAAAAAAAAAAAAATCTTGCAGCAAACAGCAAACAGCAAACAGCGACCAGCAACAACAATAACATCAACAACGAGAAACGAGTATCTACAATATTATGTAGGTATATAGTACTACGTCTGAACGTTCGAGCATATTGCAATCAAAACAATTTCATTTTGAAATATTCTTTTTGTTATACTCGCAGTCAGTGGCAATCTCATTATACAATAATGCTGAAAAGAGTCAGCCAGCGACTGAAAATACAAAAGTGATATTGTTTTTATAGCAAAAAAGTAGGAAAATGTATTGTAAAGGCGAGCCTGTGTACACGTACATGCGATACTCGACTTTTATAATTTGTTTTTCTATCTTATTTTGTTTTTTTTTTTTCGTCTTTTTATTACTTTGAATTTATTTACACTTCACATGTACTGCAAGAATGAAATATTATCAATTGAACAAAAGCTTTGTAACAAATTTGAATATTTACAGGTGTTTACATTAAACGGCTAATTACAGCGCACTCTTGTTTTGTCAAGCGTTAGTCTGTTATGTTGTTTACAGGACAACGGAAGCATATTGTTTTACGTTGCAGTTAAAAAAAGTTATCGAAATGGAATTCAAACGCAAAAACAGGAATGGCTTTGTGTTTGGCAAAAAAAAAAAAAATAGCAACCAGTCATTGTTAATGAACTACGGCATTTACATGCGAAGAAAATGTTTTTGTATTGGACCATTACACGTTACAATGATACTGGTAGCATCGAAAAACGCCATGGAGATGGACATCCAAAAATACCAACATCGGCAGAAATGGTTAGAAATGTGAAGGCCAGACAATTTTGAGCAGCGAATTGCTCCGCCTATATCAGTGCTGGTTTGGGCCGCAGTAACTGCCACAGGACGCTCACCACTCGTTATCATTGAACAGGGCATTTAGATAAATGAACAAACCTATCATGAAAAGTTTTTAAACAATCATTTGTTAGCTTGGGCACGCGCGTTAGCAATTCGGTAGACACCATTGGATGTTGCAACACAACTCGGCACCATACCGTAAAGCCATAGAAACCCATTTTTTTTATAAAAGTTCCCAGCTTAATTTCTTCACAACAATGGTCACCATATTGCCCAGACTTAAAATCCAATGAATTTTTTCATATGCTCCATTCTGGAGGACAAAGTATCAACTAAACAATGTAAGACAATCAATGCCTTAAATATTGCTATTTACCGTGAATGGAACAAAATACCATCGTAAACCATTCGCGCAGCGTGTGAAGCATTTCCGAACAAAGTCGATGCTCTTATCTGCGCTAAAGGTGGCTACACCGAACAATAACATATTTTTCTTAAAATTTAATATGTTTTTACGATACACTGAAGTTTCTGAATAAAAAATATAGAAATTGACAAAATTACACCTACACCAAACTATTCTGAGGAGCTGAGCTGCGTTGTTTCATTTCAAGAAATATGTTATAGATTGGTATACTGAATATCATTTTCAACTTTTAAGTACTGTGATCAAAATACTTAATACGTATTTAGAAGTTGAGGATTATAACTCGCATACACACACACACACACCCTCCCCTTCCATAACCCTACAATGTATTAACTTTTTTGAGATTCCAAAATTCTCCATAAGTTTTATTGATAACTTTGGCATTCCTTTTCTAACCAAATGGAAATTCGCGAAAAGTTCGTTGGATATATAGAACTGAACGGACACTAATTAAAGTTTTTGTCTCTGACACTAAACTTAATCAAAAGAAATCTGTACAACTTGGATTGATAGATCTCACAAATACAAGCACATCTACATACACTGATCTAAGTAATAACCATATGAATTTCAAAAATAGCCAATCTAAGACTCCACACCAAAATCATATCTAAATAAACTTCATTCTATACGAAATGCAGTAATCCGATCCGCTTTTGGTGCCTTCCGCATCACTCCATTAACAATCTACTGTTAGAATAAAACACGCATACGAGTACGATAAAAAAAAAAAATAGACGTAACTTTCTAACTGACAAAATATGCTAAAAACTTCTCCATTCGTTCGACACACCGCTCAAAAATCTAAAAAAGACACCCAAAGGAAGATTCAGATTAAGTAAACTCCCACAACACCACCAACATCAACTACCTCAAAAGTTTACCCCAACTCTCTTGAAAAAACCAAATAAAATTTACAAGAAAACGTCTTGGTCACACAAACCTTACAAACACTGAATAGATGAACCAGAACATTAACCACACTTTCTCAGATCCTTAACTTTCCAAAAACCTTGACCGTATCCCACTTATTGCATCCTTCCCACAAAAAAAAAAAAAACTCATCTTAAATTTCCTTAAAAAGTCAAACATACTTGTATGTAAGTACTATAAAATCTAAGCGCTTAATCTACAACGCACTCATACTTTTAAGAAATACTATATTATTCACTATGAAAAATTAATCTACTAGTAAATTACTTGCTAGCTGAAGGCCCTGCTAGCCATGGCTAGTTCCGTATGTTAATTTATAGCTTTAACCCTCAAACGGCTGACTGTTTTCCATACCCCATTTCGGCGGACTGGTTTATATTTGTAAACTTACCTTACTCACATTTCTTCACGCACGTTCGTTCATAATAGTGTTGTTAGTTGCGTCTATGCATACAGCAATGAAATATTGCCTTATGACGGTAGCTCTATTTGGTATAACCGGTAGGGTAAGATCGATGTAACTAGGTATGTATAGTGTCTACATATTGTATTGTATATATACATATAAATGCGGAAGTGCATATAATCTTCCAGTAGATTGACCGATGCGGAAATAGGCAAAATTCTATCAAGCAACATTGAAGATATCGATTGGGTTCCAAATGGAGCAGCTTCGGACGAAGAATTGGTGGACAACGTTGAGTTTCAGGAAAGTGACGATGACGGTGAGATATAAATCGCAAGACCAAATTCGATTCGACCATTCGATTCGATAATGGATATACACGAACTGATCGACTAGCGACAGACAAAGGTGCTTCCATTTCCGAATTGTGGATGTTGCTCAATGCATCATTGAAAGCCAACTATAAGCCGCACGCTTGCATTACAATAGACGAGCAATTGTTTCCGTATAGAGGCCGCGTTTCATTCAAGCAGTACATTCCATCGAAGCCTGCAAAGTATGGAATAAAAGTTTAGTGGGCCGCCGATAATGCCACTCATTATCCTCTTAGAGGCGATATATACTATGGCCTCCAAACTGGTCAACCGGTGGCAACTAATATTGGCAAGCACGTAGTGCATGAAACATCACTATGGATCATTTGTCTGAAAATAAGTTAAGCGTCGTCGGCACGATGCGTAAGAAAAAACGTTGTATTCCCCAGGAAATGCATTGGACACGTGATAGAAAGGTGGGCGAATCTGTGTTCGCCTTTCGCCAAGATGTTACATTGATCACTTACTGAACAAAGCCAAAATGTCTATGCCTTGTCCTCGATGCATTGCAATAACGCAATTGATCAAGATACTGGTAAACCGGAAATATTTTGGAATACAATCGTACAAAAGCTGGCGTAGACACAATGGATCAAATGCTTGGCAATTACACGTGCAAGCGGAAAACTCGTCGGTGGCCATTAGCTATGTTCTTCAACATGGTGGATTTGTCGGCATTGGCTGCATACGTGCTGTATACTGAAACGCATGGGATCAGCAATTCGCGTCGCAGTTTCCTAACTGCATTGGCGATCGATTTGGCTACTCCGAACATCAGACTTCGAGCACAGATTAGCCATATCAATCGTTGGCCTCACGTGCGCAATGCGATGTTGGATATGCTGGGCATCAGTAGCCTTCCATCGAATGACCCACCGCCACAATTACAAGTGAATCAAGCAACAGCAGGAATCAAAGGAAAGTGTGTGTTCTGCAGCAAGAGGGTATGTGATACGCACTGTGTCACGGTTACAAAATGCCCCGATTGTCAATAAATTCTAATTTATTTATAATAATTTGCCTAATAACAACAGAATTTTGAATGAAACTATTTTCTTTGTATTTTCATACATTTTACATAGGTTTACAAATGTCTTGAATAAAAGGTAAAAAGGTAGATGAAAAAAAGCTTTCCCACTTTCATCTTCTTGAATTCAATTAAGAAATGATCTTGTAGTTCTATATTGAAATTTCTAGAAATTTGGTCAATTTAGACCAAAAAAATGTGTTTTAAAGTCGAAAAGTTAACATTTGTAAACTGTCAGCCGTTTGAGGGTTAATTCTAAGTTAGCACTGTATAAATAAATTTTGACAGTCATTGAAGCACACCTGTCAAATATTTATAGATTTGAGAGATGTGCTTCAATGGCTGTCAAAATTAGTAATAAGCCGAAAATCCTAAAGTAATCACTTACAAAAACTATATATTCTCACTATATACTATATAAGTCACAGTATAAATTTGACCGTAAATCATTTGAAAGCCTGCCGCGAAAACCGAAACATTATCAACGAAAGCAATGGCAAATGTTCACTCATTTTGTGAAACATGGTGGTCGGAAAAACATGCAAACATAATCGAATTTAAAATACAGGGTGCGGCAGTACAACTTCCTTTTTTTAAAACGCACTGAAACACATTTTATGAATCAGAATTTGTTTCATTTACTCCTTTTTAATGTATGTACACTAACTAAAGTTTTGTTTTATACCGTTTTGAAAATCATATCATCAGATAGGTGATATACCCATTATTCACACACTGAAGAAGCCGATTTATGTCGTTTATCTTGACCCTTACCAGCATATCAGCGGTCATCAGGTCTTGTAGGTTCTTTGGGCCAAAACGCGGGCTCTCACAAAATCTCAAAAAAAGAAAAGTGTTCCCTCAGAACAGCCATCGATGCTTTTGAAGTGTGAGCCGTTGCTCCGTCCTCTTGGTAGCAAATGTCTGCTAAGTCTAATTCGAAATACTTTTACAATATATTGAAGCTTATTTTCACTTGAATAGATGCGTTAAAAAACAGAACATGCACAACTGGGCTGACATCAATCCCCGAGAATTATGTGAAAGGCTTTTGCATTCACAGAAAGTCATAGTGTGGTGTGCAATTTCCTCAAACTGGGATTATTGGACCGTGATTTTTGAAGAAAATTAGGTCACAGGAACAGTTAATTCAGACCGCTATATGAACATGTTGGATGAATTTTTTTTGTCTTCAATATAGATACCAGCCGCTTCATATACATCTAGAAATAACCGTGTCCCTCCCATTTTTAGGTAGCCCCATCACTTATGTACATTTATACGAAAAACTTCTTCAGTTAAGTCAATATCAGCTTGAAATTCGTTATGGTGGATTCATATGGATGGTTGATTCACACTCACATGCTAATGGGCGTGTACCGTTCACGGTTTGGAGTAGCCCCCTAAACAAAACCACCCGACATTTATGTTTTCCAATATGATTTCAAATTTGGTGTGAATGGTATTAGATCTTCGGTTCAACCGAAGTTAACGTTTATTCTTATTGAGTTGATACTTTGTCCTCCAGAATAGACATATGGAAAAAGCCATTGGGTTTAAAACTGTGGAATATGGTGGTCATTGTTGTGGAGAAATAAAGCTGGGAAACGTTCACCTAAACATCGCCCAAGCCAGGCGCTTGATTTTACAGAGCAATTCGCTGGTCTGAATTTTCTTTTGATGTGCACTTGAACCATAAACGATCGTTTTGTTTGTGTACACATTGCAGAACCGTAAAAATCGTTTCATCAAAAAAAGACCACATTTTCAAGCTTTCCACTATAATGTGCAAATGTTTTAACACCTTTGTTATTAAAAGTAAACTACTTCGGAGTAGCTATACACAGATCGAATTTATTCAATTTTGTGAATGCCGCGCTCACAACGCCCACCACGCCCACCACGCTTACAATACGGTCAGTGAACCCGTTTATGTACACATCACCTACTATTTCTTTTTTGAATGAACAACTTATTTATTACAGTTTGATATCAACTCAAAACTTGATATGGCGGCTTCTTAAGAAAGCATGCTCCGCATATATTGTACAATATTGGACGTACTCCGCCTACTCATATCATTCTGCTTCAAAAAATACCAATATGCAAATACAAACCCACCAACTTTTAGATTTTTTTATAAAAAAAAAAAATAGTTTTTACAGTCAATATCAACTTAAAGATGTACATGGTGGTTTCTTATGGACAGAAGATTCACAAATACATATAATATAATGTGTAGCTTCAATTATATTCCAATTATATCCAGCATTCACGTTTGACTTTTTATGTTTTTCAAAAAAAGTACAATATATATTTTTTTATCATGGTGGAGTTTTATACCTGCTATATACGACAACTTAAGTGTGAATGATAGTAAATCTTCGATTCTACTGAATATAAATTTTTATCTTGTTTTATTTTGCCTTCATTTGTAATTCTTATAATTTTAAAGATGTCGCCTTTCAGTTGAATGCATTTATTTGGCAATAAACATATAAAATAACATAATAAAAACTTCTTATAACATAGTCTAGCAAAGTGAAAGACCTCTTTGCGAATTATAAAGAACAACGTGAATTACACTCTATGTATAAATGGTATAAAAAACTATTAACTATAACGCCACTTAAGATTTAAACAATAACTTACTCAAATAGCCACCGCGACTCCTGTTACAGAGGCTGAACATATTACGCAATTTTCAATGATTCTGTGGCACGTGTCGGCTGACTTTGACTTTGCTTTATCGTCTCACAGTACTCTTGACTTGAACACACGATACACGCACAAAATTTATCTATGGTTCACGAACACATCGTGCACACGCGTGACACAAAGCACGACCCGCGGCTACCACTAGGCTATATAACATTTTATAAAATTTGGGCGGAGTTACGTCAAAAGAAGCCTAATCTGACAAAGTTTCATCACTTGATTTATGAGCATAAAATGTTGGTCTCAATTTTTGCCCAAACACAAAAAATTGAGATCATAGATCAGAATTTATTTTGATAAAGATAGTGTTATGTTGTGGTATCATATCTATCATATCCGTTAAATTTACCATTTTTCACAAAAATTGAAACTTCTTATTAAATTGCAAGAAAGAATCGAAACAAAAGTGTAAAACCATATTATGCCATATCGCATTTTGAAAAGAGACAGAAACTGAGTCTTGCCAAAACTTCTGCTCTTAGAGAATCTGCTCGGTGGCGCTCTGTACTACAGATGCGCAGCGTTCTATAAATGATCTCAAGTATATTCTATACTATATATTTTAAAGCTGGTGAATTGCAGCTCGAAAATTGCATACATGTTGGCTGCGCTACACAGCACAATGGAACCACCACACAAATTTTAACTTTGTACTATACAAAAAAAAAGAAATAAAGAATGTTGAAATATTTATATTTTTAATTAATATGAAAAAAAAAAACTGCAAAGTGGCTTCAGTTCATGCAGGTCGCTCATCAAAGTTGTAACACTTTTAGATAGTTCCACATCCAAGGGGTGAAACAGTTACGTAGAACAAATTTTGTTTTTATCCGATCGTCTTCTCCCTGAATTTGTATATGGAAAAACTGTATTTGAATAATTCGACACTTGGCAACGCCAGCAATAATTTATAGTCCTTAATAAACCTTTATTTAAAATTGAACAAATTCGAAGTTATAATTCGCAACCAGTTTATAGTTTACTTGTAGAAAGTGGCTGGCAATTTTTAATTTTTTAGATTAGTTTGATTATTTTTGTCGATTAAAATTACTTTTGTCTTGTTTTCTTTAAATCTTTTTTATCTTCAATTTTTCATATCGCATAAAAGCTTGACGGGGTCAAGCCGCAAGGTGAAGGATAGCGTTCTTAGCACATATTTTGTGTATCCTCTATACAAATCTCGCTCTCATTCATTTTATAACGCAGAATACCACCAATTTAGAAGCGGAAAACGTACTAAATTTAACCGTTTGTTTGATATCAATTAATTGTCAAAAAGCTATGTGAAAAAAAGAAAATTGAATAAAGTTTTAGGCGCTAAGCAGATTTATTTGAGCTTTTTGTTTTTATATACTGTTAAAACTAAATATTTTAAAACCACCAAAAATTTAAACCATAGGTAAATTTTCACCATATTTTCACCATTAGCCATTTAAATAAATATGCTGAGAAGACTTATAAATATATTTATATAATCTAACAACCTGAATGGGGGACGTACATACGTTGGAACTTACCTCTAAAAATGGGCGTGACACGCCCATAATAATTATGCATATGAAGCAACATTGCCAAATGTTAAGTTGGTTTTGACTGAAATGATAAATTTTTTCATTAAAAATCCCAATTTAGGGATTGGGTTGGGGGCCCCTAGAATTGAGAAATCACATCAATTTCTCTACATGTGAAGCGATTATCCATATAGTAAATATATTGTTCAAATAGAGAACACATTACCGCGTCGTTGTTTCACGTAGTGTAAATAAGACTACAATTTTTTCGCGGAGTTTTTAAAAGAGCATCTTATTTAGCATAAAGCATCTACTCTATCGTGCCCCCTGATTGTGTAAATCGAAACTCAATTTTAAAGATCTGACATCTTATATGGAAAATTTATCGTCATACAAACCCACCGCTCACTTTTTTGTGTTTGTAATAACTACTTTTTTAAGAAAGGGTGGGTGGTGGTGGGTTTGTATGAGCCCAACCTCTAAAAGTGGGTGTGCTCATGGGAAGTCCATTCCAAAATGCAAAAAACACATTTATAGAGTTGCATGTTTGCATTTCGTATGTCATTTCGAATAAACAAGCTAAATGAAATGCCAACGTAGAGATCAAGTTATAATGAGAGCAAATGCGAATAAACGAGCGATGTGTTTGAGTATACTTGGCATGTTTCTCTCCCTCTTATCCACTTTTCTTATTTCAAAAATAAGTATGCATAATTTCATGGTTTGTGCTATAGTATGTATAAGTAATGCAGTTAGAAAATGCTTGTAGACTGCTGTATATGTTTTGCTCATTTGCCTTGCCCTTTCAAGTCGTTTCTTGTATCAAAAGAAGCTCACCACAACATACAACGGATTGAAACATTTCGTTTTCAATACTTTTTAAAGAACCAAGTGAAAAAAAGAATACAAATTCATTTCCCAATTAAGTGTTTTTGCGCAATTGTCCAATCGATGTCTTACTAAATGAGGGATTAGGAGGACACAGTCAGGAGGCACACAAAGAAAGAATCGAAACAAAACCATATTATACCATATCGCATTTTGAAAAGAGACAGAAACTGAGTCTTGCCAAAACTTCTGCTCTTAGAGAATCTGCTCGGTGGCGCTCTGTACTACAGATGCGCAGCGTTCTATAAATGATCTCAAGTATATTCTATACTATATATTTTAAAGCTGGTGAATTGCAGCTCGAAAATTGCATACATGTTGGCTGCGCTACACAGCACAATGGAACCACCACACAAATTTTAACTTTGTACTATACAAAAAAAAAAAAAAAGAAATAAAGAATGTTGAAATATTTATATTTTTAATTAATATGAAAAAAAAAAAACTGCAAAGTGGCTTCAGTTCATGCAGGTCGCTCATCAAAGTTGTAACACTTTTAGATAGTTCCACATCCAAGGGGTGAAACAGTTACGTAGAACAAATTTTGTTTTTATCCGATCGTCTTCTCCCTGAATTTGTATATGGAAAAACTGTATTTGAACAATTCGACACTTGGCAACGCCAGCAATAATTTATAGTCCTTAATAAACCTTTATTTAAAATTGAACAAATTCGAAGTTATAATTCGCAACCAGTTTATAGTTCACTTGTAGAAAGTGGCTGGCAATTTTTAATTTTTTAGATTAGTTTGATTATTTTTGTCGATTAAAATTACTTTTGTCTTGTTTTCTTTAAATCTTTTTTATCTTAAATTTTTCATATCGCATAAAAGCTTGATGGAGTCATGCCGTTAGGCTGCAGAATAGCGTTCTTAGCACATATTTTGTGTATCCTCTATACAAATCTCGCTCTCATTCATTTTATAACGCAGAATACCACCAATTTAGAAGCGGAAAACGTACTAAATTTAACCTTTTGTTTGATATCAATTAATTGTCAAAAAGCTATGTGAAAAAAAGAAAATTGAATAAAGTTTTAGGCGCTAAGCAGATTTATTTGAGCTTTTTGTTTTTATATACTGTTAAAACTAAATATTTTAAAACCACCAAAAATTTAAACCATAGGTAAATTTTCACCATATTTTCACCATTAGCCATTTAAATAAATATGCTGAGAAGACTTATAAATATATTTATATAATCTAACAACCTGAATGGGGGACGTACATACGTTGGAACTTACCTCTAAAAATGGGCGTGACACGCCCATAATAATTATGCATATGAAGCAACATTGCCAAATGTTAAGTTGGTTTTGACTGAAATGATAAATTTTTTCATTAAAAATCCCAATTTAGGGATTGGGTTGGGGGCCCCTAGAATTGAGAAATCACATCAATTTCTCTACATGTGAAGCGATTATCCATATAGTAAATATATTGTTCAAATAGAGAACACATTACCGCGTCGTTGTTTCACGTAGTGTAAATAAGACTACAATTTTTTCACGGAGTTTTTAAAAGAGCATCTTATTTAGCATAAAGCATCTACTCTATCGTGCCCCCTGATTGTGTAAATCGAAACTCAATTTTAAAGATCTGACATCTTATATGGAAAATTTATCGTCATACAAACCCACCGCTCACTTTTTTGTGTTTGTAATAACTACTTTTTTAAGAAAGGGTGGGTGGTGGTGGGTTTGTATGAGCCCAACCTCTAAAAGTGGGTGTGCTCATGGGAAGTCCATTCCAAAATGCAAAAAACACATTTATAGAGTTGCATGTTTGCATTTCGTATGTCATTTCGAATAAACAAGCTAAATGAAATGCCAACGTAGAGATCAAGTTATAATGAGAGCAAATGCGAATAAACGAGCGATGTGTTTGAGTATACTTGGCATGTTTCTCTCCCTCTTATCCACTTTTCTTATTTCAAAAATAAGTATGCATAATTTCATGGTTTGTGCTGTAGTATGTATAAGTAATGCAGTTAGAAACTGCTTGTAGACTGCAGACAGTGTGGCTGCTGTATATGTTTCTCACCAAAACATACAACGGATTGAAACATTTCGTTTTCAATACTTTTTAAAGAACCAAGTGAAAAAAATGCAAATGATCAAAGGCATTTCCCAATTAAGTGTTTTTGCGCAATGGTCCAATCAACGTCTTATAAACTGAGGGATTAGGTATAATTCAAACTAGACACAGGGAAACAGACGGAAATAGGTAATTCGATTCATCTCATCGAGAAGATCAAGATTATAAATACTTTATAGACCCTTATAAACCCTATTGATTTTGTTAAAGCTCTATCTCACCCATTGGAGAAAATATCCATTAAGCAGTACAATAATTGATCGCTATAGTCAAGAGTAAACAGCTAAGAGTACCCGTAGTCTGTTATTAACAAAATGTGTTTGCAAGTGGCCACTTGCATTAAATCATAGATTTATATGAGGATTTATGGAGAGACATAGCTATATTGAATCAACTATCGATTGTGATCAAAAAGTTCACAATTATGTATTCTTTATATGGTCAACCTTATACTACATATAATTGCATGCGTTAAATATACCCTCTTTACATACGGATCTGCTAAACTTGGAAGACAAATTGTCTACGATACTAGGGGCTGGCTGAAATATCAACTTCGGTACAGATAATTCCGAACATTAACTTGTATTTGGATACACTTAATTCGTATTGTAGTTGAGTTTTTAAGTTTTTTTTTAACTATTAATAGATAGCAGTCTGAATACATAGCCACATAATAAATGGAAATTACTACCTAAACATTCTCTTTTTCTCATAATATTGTGGTATATTTTGTTCATCAAATATACTTCTTATCGCTGTGCAGGGTATAATATTGTTGGGGAATTCAGCTATAGGTAATACGAGTTTTTGGTTTTGTTGTATGTTTAGTTTGTGATTTGTTCTGTGTTCCTTGCTTCTGTCTTCTGCTCGTCACTTCAACGCTTAGCAAAATTTAGCGAACATCAAAACAATATACTAATAATTGGCTAGAAGCCAAAAAAGTCTCGTATTCATCGACGCTAACGTTGTCGAGACATGCTATAGCTGAGGGTCAAACATTTACCATATTGAATAGAAACAAAAAAGTGCGCTGCAGTCGAGTGTGCTAGACTTCGGGATAGTTTGTACATAGTCGTAGGTTCTTTATGTAAACCATTTGATTTGTAAGAATAAAATGGTCCGATTTGAACCTCAGACTATATTTTATTTAGATGGATGTACAATTCATATACATAAAATGTATGGTGCTAGCTAAATTTACAAGAAAAACAAAAAGGTTCTTATGGAAAAACGCTAAAATGGTGGAGAAATGGTTTGTACGGTTGGCGTATTAATTTCAGAGAATCTGTGAAGAGGGAATAGGGAAGTTCAATCTTTATACGACGTTATAACATCCGAGATCACAGAGTTTATATAGGTGGAGAGTCTGACAAAGAGAATGCCGGATAGTCGGGCGTGCCTATATCCACTCGAAGTTTCATGCTGACTAAGAACATATATACTCGTATGTGCTTTATGAGGTTGCCACGCGTACTTATAGCTGTTACATACACTTGCACACACTTAATATACCCTTTTACTTTACAGGTACATGGTATAAAGATGCTAAAAAGAGGAGAAACCATGTACAGCACAGGAAAAGAGATAGGGCGATAGTGGTATAGATAGAGAGAGAGAGAGAGAGAGAGAGAGAGAGAGAGAGAGAGAGAGCGGAAGTGGGCAATAATTTATATGGTTGCTATTTGTATACATCACTGGAACGTTTGTATCGCTATTAGCACGCGAACTCAACAGAGTTCAAAACGATAACTCAATTGCAGCCCAGTGCATGATGTGAATCCTGCCATGAGTCCTTCACAATGACGTAGCTAATTACTCACAAAGAGGGATACAAAAATGTTCTCACACGTTTTAATTTATACAATGTAACAAAGAAAAAATCATCATCGGAGACCTCATAAAGTATATATATCCGTGATCAGCATAACAAGTAAGGGCGATCCAGTCATGACCGTCCATCTATATGTCTGTCGAAGAGCATAGTTCTCTGACTAGAGTAGACTTAGGGAAACAAAACTTACGGTATAGACTCTTTATGTGACGCACTGCTACAAGTGTATCTTAAATTTTACGATTCGCAACTGCAAACATTTTTTAGTTGAAATTTTATGTTTTAAATAAAAAATAAATTTAAAAATTTTGTACATTTTTATTGGATTTTGATGAACTAAATGCGATTTCGTTGAAAACTGAATGTTTTCTTTAAATATTGTGCCGAACAAAAATTTGTCTTAAACAGAAAAAAAATTTGAGACTATTATTTTATAAATTCATGTATTATACCAATCACACACAGTGTGAAATGGTTTTATCAGTTTGTCTGAAAGTTTGTAACGCATTAAAGGAGACATCGTAGACCCCATAAAGTATATATATTCTTGATCAATGTGCCAGTATCATTGTAACGTGTAATGGTCCGATATACACACATTTTGTTCATACGTAAATGACGAAATTCATTAACAATGACTGGTTGCGATTTTCCAGCCAAATACGAAACCATAAAACTTTTGCGTTTGAATTCCATTTCGATAACTTTTTTTAACTGCGACGTAAAACAATATGCTTCCGTACGCTTGCAAAAAACATAACAGACTGCCGCATGACAAAAAAGGAGCGCGCTGTCATTAGCCGTTTGATTGATACAGTAAGTAGCGTGAAGTTGGTAACGCTTCGAGCGCCGACCACTTTATATCACAAATTTGCATTACAGTCAATATCAACTTGAAAATTAATATTGTGTTTTCTTGTGGAGGGAAGTTTCAGATAAAAATTAATGATCGTGTCCCGGTCACTTTTAGGCGTAGTGCCATATAACACCACAGCCCACCTTACTTATTTTGCATGAAAACATTTGTATTACAGTCATCTTCACAATTATTAATGTGCATATCCTGACCACTTTTAGAGATAGTTCCCATAGATTCGAATAGCGCACATTACGGTTTTTGTAAGTAAAATGTTGATATTTTTCAAGCGTTCAAAAATGGAACGAACGTTTCATATTATCACTGTAGCATTAAGAGACTTGCCAGTAAGTTGTTAGATGCTAGTGATGAGTATTAAAGTTTCAGTTCTGTCGAAGTTATCTTGTTATATTTAAAGACGATAGGCCTGTAGATTTTATTGCATGCTGGTTCAAAAACTTTGAAATTGAATATTTCAGCTACACATTCATGTACGTATGCCAGAATCTATCTAATTAGCAGATCATAGCAATGGTTATGAAAACCATGCTGTAATTCCTGGATTCTCCAGAGTACTGATCCATTTTATTTACAACACTAAATAAAATATTTAAGAAATCCTTGGACTCAGTGTACATATAAGGAAAAAAATGCAGTATTGTGGGCGTGGCATCCGATTGTTTTTCTACACTTCACCTGCGTATGTTTCACTCAAATTTAAAAATTCAAGTTTAGTCGCTCCACGCCCTCATGTATTGTCAAGAGTTCCTCTCGACGTGTCCAACAATTTATCTTTTTTGGTCAGTAAACGCGACAAACTCCTTGATGGTAGCGTTTCAATGCGGAGTTCATGATGTAAAATGCATAAAACACAGAAGTTCGATGATTAAGTGGCTATTAAACAATAAACTATTCGATAGACTGACATGAAAGTTTGCCTCAGACACTACAAAACATTAGTATTGACAATACGATACTTGTAAAACTATTCTCGTAGATATAAGTATTTATTTCAACTACCATATCATCTCAATTTTACTTGTTCGAGGTTTATTCAAGCAATCATTTTAATAGTGTGTTTATGCTTTACAAATCCGTTTGAGTGAATTAAAATTTATCAATGTTTCGGCATTGGTAGATTCATCGCTACGGTCAATTAGGGTGCGCAGGCTTTATTGTACAAAAATGGTTACAAATTTAATGTACACTCTATTGACCATCGTTAGATACTAAATTTTCCCAGATTTGTAGCCACATACGCATTCTGAGTCGAAAAAACTGTGCGTCTTATGAGGCTATTCACGAATCGACTCAATTTTTGGCTTCCTCGTAATTACTTTCAATATTCAAACTTCCAAAATACATGAGATGAACTTAAAAAAACTTACTTCGGTAAAACTTAGATGTACCAATTTTGTATGATTATGAAAGGTGAAAAAAAGGAATCTATTTGTTAACCATTCATTAGGCTATGGGAGCGATAACAGTTTTAAAAATGCAACTTTTTGCAGAAAAACTTCAACAACCAAAAATTATTTGAGATAATAATCTTTACCACACACTCTAAGTCAGGTGCGGAACAATGAATTATTAAAAATCACAATAAAGTACCAAAAATATGAAATTTTGTACTTTTGATATATTATTATATTATTTGTGACAAAATAAAAAAAAAACGTGGCCGTTATGTAGAATCATCTGTCAAAACTGTTCTGAAAATCGTCGTTTCTCAATTTCTACATTTACTGCGCCAATTATCTGCGCATTGCTACTGAATACTTTTCACTTAAGCATTTTTAAATTATGTTCTTTCATTGTTCTAAAGTATATCGCTGTGCTTGAACCAGTAGCTAACAATATATTATTGAAAGTAATGACATTGCACGGTACTAAAATGCATTTAAAGTTGTTGAACGGAAAATGCTTTTGGGATGTTTCACTCTATTATAATCCAATATCTCAAAAGATTTTCAACCAACTTTAACCTTCTCTACAGCATTGGAAAGTGTAATGGATCTTTCATTCTCATACATAATGATTTGGTGTTGAAATGAAAACATAAATGAAAATAAAACAAGAAAAAACGTTAACTTCTGTTAAACCGAAGCTCTAATAACATTCACATGAGGTGGGATGGGTTTAAATAAGAGTACCCCAAAAAATGGGCGAAACACGCCCACCATATCAAATTTCAATTTGATATTACTACCTCAAATAGAGGGAAGTGGATGTCCACTAAATCGCATTTCGACCTTATATTGACTTTAATAAAGAAGTTTTTCATACAAAAACACAAAAAGTGGGCAGTAGGTTCATATGGGGGCTACCGCAAAAAGTGAGTGGCTCCCAGCCATTTATGTATATGTGAAGTATCCGTCCACTAGAAGCTACCATGCCAATTATTAAGTTGATATTGACTGCAATAAAGAAGTTTGTCATACAAAAAGTCAAAAGTGGGCGTGGCGGGTCAATCTTGATGCTTTAGTAAACTTTAGTAAACAATGAAATAGCTGGATAGCATAAAATTTGGTCCCGAAAAGTGCGTAACAAAATCGGTTGAGCGGCTTCGCGAGTCTACACACACACTTTCATTTATATATATATATAAATATATATATATATATATATATATATATATATATATATATATATATATATATATATATATATATATATATATATATATATATATATATATATATATATATATATATATATATATATATATATATATATATATATATATATATATATATCTCTCTCTCTCTCTCTCTCTCTCTCTCTCTCTCTCTCTCTCTCTCTCTCTCTATATATATATATATATATATATATATATATATAGAGAGAGAGAGAGAGAGAGAGAGAGAGAGAGAGAGAGAGATGTATGTATGTATGTATGTATGTATGTATGTATGTATGTATGTATGTATGTATGTATGTATGTGTGTGTGTGTGTGTGTGTGTGTGTGTGTGTGTGTGTGTGTGTGTGTGTGTGTGTGTGTGTGTGTGTGTGTGTGTGTGTGTGTGTTCTCTCTCTCTCTCTCTCTCTCTCTCTCTCTCTCTCTCTCTCTCTCTCTCTCTCTCTCTCTCTCTCTCTCTCTCTCTCTCTCTCTCTCTCTCTCTCTCTCTCTCTCTCTCTCTCTCTCTCATATATATATATATATATATATATATATATATATATATATATATATATATATATATATATATATATATATATATATATATATATATATATATATATATATATATATATATATATATATATATATATATATATATATATATACACATGTGTATAAAAGAAAGTTCTTGTCAATCATAGATTTCTATACAGAAAGAAGTTACATACAGATAATTATAAAATAATGTTTATTTGGCAAATAGAAAAAATGTTTGTGAAAATGTTTACCTCAATTAGTAATGATTCGTATGTCAAAAGTAATAAAAAGGTCAAACTTAATGTATTTAAGTGTATCGAGCGGTACTGCATATATATATTGCCACTTTATTTGCATTCGTATATAGAATTGTTATGCAGCTAAATTGCAAACTTATACAACTAGCAGTGAGTAAGTATATAAATAGGTACAGTATCTGATTTACAGCTCTAATGAAATAGTGTTTCGTATAGTGGGCAGCTTGGTTTGACGTTCGATTACAGTTTCTAAATTAGCATATGCAGTCGTAATGCAAGCCCGACGAGCGTTCGGCTACTGCTCACTTCTTCGTTAACAAGTAGAGTGGTTTTGAAGGATGGTCATCTACAAAACGGTCATGCTTATGTAAATGTATACAGACGTGTAAGCGTCCTTCGAAGGCACTCAGCCTACGAAGTGTCGAAGAGACGATGTAGGTATATCGTAATGTGCGTTTGCGCTGCTGGAAATTTCTTTGCGCCGACAGTAAATGGATAAAGCCATGGGTTGGTAATCGCCAAATCGATATGTTGGGTGCATATTAACCGAAGTAGTTAAGATGATGACTTCTTTCGGCGATATTTGCTATGTGTCATGGTTCGAATACCAACTTCTTTTACCAAAGAACTTTTTTGTAAACTATTTATATAACACAAAGAGTAGCAGATGTGTGTTATTAAATTAAAATATTGGGGGCTACTCCAATTAGTGGTTAGTGCACGCCCATTAGCATATGTGTGTGAACCATCCATAAAAAGCCACCGTATATAATTTCGAGCTGACATTGACTTTAATAAAGAAATTTTTCATACAAATGCATAAAAATGGAAGGGACACGCCCTTTTGTAAATGTATGCATATTAAGCGGCTTTTGTTTTATAAAAAGGCACCACATCGAATTTGAGGCTAATATTGACTTTAATACAGACATTTTTCGTACAAAAGCACAAATGTGGGCGGTGGGTTTATATGTGGGCGTGTCACACCCATTAATGTATATGTGAAAAATATTTTTACTTTTTTGAGCCCTACAAAACACAAATCAATCCAATTTTTTCTTAAATCAAGCTCAGAAGAGCATGAAGATGACTAAATTAAATTAACGTACAATTGATACCGCTATGGATCAGTTCAAATACGGAAGTCTTGGATTTTTTTATCAGTGTAAGTATATATAAATAAACATGCAACTAATTTTGATATTTCATTAAGTCTTTGAATAGTGCAATAAATTTACCTAAAATTTGTTTTGCCAAATTAATATATATATATATATATATATATATATATATATATATATATATATATATATATATATATATATATATATATATATATATATATATATATATATATATATATATATATATATATATATATATATATATATATATATATATATATATATTCTTGATCAGCTCGACGAGACGAGTCGATATAGCCATGTCCGTCTGTCTGTCCGTCCGTCTGTCTGTCTGTATGTTGTTGCGCATATTTTCGGCAATCATTTTTTATGCCCACCACGCCCACTTTTTGTGGTAGCCCCCATACAAAGCCATCGCCCAGTTTTGACTTTTTGTATGAAAACTTCTTTATTAAAGTCAATATTAGAGTTAAATGCAATGTATTGCAGTTTTTATGGTCAGCCGCTTAACATACATAGACTAACGGGCGTGGCCCGCCCACTGTTTGGGGTGGATCCCATACAAACCTACTGCCCACTTTTGTGTTTTTTAAGAAAATTTTTTTCTATTTTTTCTTTCACTTTTGTAATTTTACAACATATCGACTTGCAACTTAAGCTCATGTGGTCTTTTTCTAAATAAATGATTTTAGCAAGATATCTAAAAGAAATTGTATCTAAAAGAAATTGGAAAGTAGAAAAATGAAAAGTTACAAATTTAATGCTTTGGACCATTTTGGTCCATTGTAATTTTTCATTACTGTACAAAATACAGCACAATTCTTTAGCATTTATTGGGAATATTTATTACTTATTTATTTATAAATTGTTTATTTATTATTTTTTTATTTATTTACTAGCTGTACACTGCCACGCCTCACTATGGCATATTGTCACCTTTCACCTCTTCGCCTACCACCCTTTAAAAAACTATGACATAAGGGTTGGAAATCAATTTTCAAACGAAGTCGTTGAGACACAGCTGTTAGCCTTTGTGATATTAAGTCGTTGGTGGGAGAAGTGTTTGGCACGGTGTAAATTGGATTTTATGAAACGAAAAAGTGTAATGAAAAAGAGACAACTATAAATGTATGCTGCGAGAGAAAGAGATAAAACGCGTTTCTATATAGTTTCCCTATCCTTTGTCTATATAGTTTCCCTATCCTTTGTGCTATGGTTCGTGCGTCCCGACTACTCTATCGTCATATACAATCTTTTTGTTGTTGTTGTTGTTGTTATTGCTGTAGTCTATCATCGTCATATACGTTCTTGTTGTTATTGTACTTATGCTGTTTGATGCCGGCCACGCCAAAGAAGAGAGAGAGAATGCAGCTTAGTCAGTAGCAAACGCGCATGGTAGAATATACACATATGTATATATAGATTTTTATATATATAGATTTATATTAATAAAAATAAAAGTAGCCTAAGTTACTCCTTATTATATCAGCTATCTGCCAGTGAAAGTCCCGTCAAAATCGGTCAGCCGTTTTAGAGATTAGCCGGAACAAACAGACAGACAGACAAAAATTGTAAAAAAATTTATTTTGGTATATGTACCGTGTATACATCCATATGAATTTAATAAAAAGCGGTTATTTTGATATTACAAACAGACACTTCAATTTTATTTATCTGTATAGATTACAGGATGAGCATATTATATTCCGGTTTAGTTTGCAAATAAAATTTCCCGCAGGTTAGACACTTGCTGCCACATTTGGAATTGCAGCAACTGCAAATTCCACGTTTTCTAATAGCTGGGGTTTTTAGTAATACTGCCTGAACCTGTGGGAGGCTATCTTATCTTAGCCAGTAGCACAGCTGAGAATTGTTGTTTTGGTTTGTTGAATCGTCTCATCATGTGATCTTCAGCCAAATAAAGCGCCAACTCTCGCAACAATTCTGGCCTCCTATGATTTGAATTTCTTGCTCCCCACGAAACGTCGACTTCGAAAAATACAATAAACGCATTCAGTGTGCATATATCTAGCATGTTTGGAAAAACAATGTTCGGCCATCGATTTGTTTTCCTCTTGGTGCTATAGTAATCAATCATTTGGTCGGTAGTATCTCCGCCTCCTAAGAGAGAAGATAAAATAAAATTCTATCGACTAAAAAAAAAAATTATAGATGAATAAAATTACAAACCTTTTGTCAAATTATAATATAAGTTACGATTTCAAGTTTTTTTTTTCGGTCCATTGACATCAACTTCTGCTGTCTTGTGCACCGTGCTTATCAAAAGAGTACCTTTATTTTTATGTCCGATATATGAAACAGTGTAGCGATTTCATTGAATGCCAAAGTTGAAGAAAATAAAGGCACTTTTTTGAATAGTATAAGCAGCTTGGGTGGGATTAATGTTTTATTTTTCCGAACTGTTCCCACACAAGAGTCAGTTTCCTCGCCAAAAGCTTTTTTGCCAAAACGTAAGAAGAAAAGAAATTATCGGCGGTTATATTTTGACCCTTCAAGCCTTCAGTCATTTTCAACACGACGCGCTCTGCTTGGTTTTTCTCAGGCTTGTACATTATGTGCTTTTCCAAGATATGGTTGTATCTTCCATAAATGTCTGGCAGGTTTTGAGGGCATATATTGTCCAAAAGCCACCAGTTTTTATTCCACAAAATAACGAATAGGAGCAAACTTATCGCGACTTCGCATTTGTCTTAGGCTGATACCATTATCGAAGCAGAGTACGCGTGTAATGATCTGGAAACCGTCTCCAGACATAATTGATCGGAAAATAGGACGACCAAAACGTGTAGTCTTCATTTTTGCCACTGTTACCAAAAAATTTAATTTGCTAACTATTTTCCTAAAGCAAAATACGGAAATAAATGATACAGCCAAATATGCACGCAAAGTGGATGTATCTATATCTTTCCATTCGCCATCGAATTTGATTCTCCCGAACCTGTTGGTATTATCAATCATTATTTTTTCTAATGATGGAGGAAAAAAAAGGACAAAAGTAGACAGTATATCTTGGCATCTAGACATAGCAAATCGAGTTGATCCTGGTTGTATAGAAATATTATTCTCCGCAGAAGTTCCAGTAGGACTGGGTAACATATAATAGATCCATAGTGCTACCGGCAGCCTCTACTTCACGTTAAAAAATAGATTCACTTCGTTATTTACCGAAAAATTAGGTAGAGACCAAAATGGTGACTTTTTATAGACAGCCGTTTAACATACATCTACTAGTGGGCGTAATAGCCCATATTTAAGACCCCCACGTTTATGTCTGAATGGTATTAGAGCTTCGTTTCAACCAAATTTAACGCTTTTTTTTTGTTATTACTATTGAACGGTAAGATATAGGTCCATATTGCAAACAGCTTGGGACAACAAATTGATTTTAATAAGAAGCATCAACATTTTTATGATATTTAAAAACTGATTATTTTCTTACATTTAAAGACTTGTTCCCAAAGAGTATATGTCATTTGCTACTTTGAAAATAATGTCACAGCATGCTTTTCGAAAATACTACAATAGTATTTGAACGTGATTTATACTAGACATTTTCATTCTAAAACTTTCACTTTTTAATGTGATACAAAGTTGTGAATGGGATCGTGTACAGAAGTCCAGATCAGTGGGAAAATTATTGATTGCCATTAACTTTGGAGTGGCCAAAACGATTGCTTTGCAAACAAAACTCGCTTGTCTTTCAATATCAGTTCCTTACCTATTTACTTATCAGTTCCTAATTATAAATTGTAAGAAGCAATGCCTTAAGAGTGAAAATAAATTTTTAAGAGTTTTTACAAATTGGCGTAATCACATGTCAACAAGTAAATGCGTGGACGATTCAAATCAATTTTTTAATACAATGTTGATTAAATGACCAACTCCAGTCGATACACAAAAAGCAAAGAAGTTCTGCATAACATTGGCCAGCATTTCGGGCGCTATAGCAGCTATTACGGCGCAAATGCTATCTTTGAGTTCGTCAATGGTCTTCGGCATGCTGGCATAAACTTTACTTTTCAATAACCCCACAGAAAAAAGTCTGGTGGAATTAAATCGGGAGAATGCAGGGGCCAATCGAAATCATGTGAGCTGCAAGAACTGCATCGTAGCGGTTATAGTGTTGAAAATATAAATTTATTCGACTTTTTTCACATACAAATTGCGCCAACATCCAACGATATCGTGCGCCGTCGACGGCCTCTCCAACTTTGAAGAAAACTGGTAACAGGATGGTTTTTGAACAGAGAGTGCAACAATTTTCATCAAAATTTTTTACCCAAAAACGTTTACCCGACGTCGATCATTTTTGCAACGGTACTTCCAAATTGCAAGCTAAGCGGCTTGTCCGCTGGCAACAATATTTGTGTAAGTTGCACTTTGTATGGGAGGAGATGAAGATCTTGCTTCACAATCCTCTTCAGAGTCGTTCCACTCACGTTTGATTCCTGAGATCGATGTCGATAAGACTCATTTGAATTTTCAGCAACACTCTCTTTCTACAACTTCTGGCTGACAAGTTGCTACAGAACCGTGTTCTCTGAAGGCACCGAATTTCTCTCATATTTTTTACGATGAGCACAGTTTTCAATATAAAAAGCACGCACAGTTTTCAATATAAAAAGCTACAATTTCATTGTTTTTTTTTTTCGTGTGTATTGCCTCATAGATAAAATGGTATTGAATGACGTTTTAGAATCGTGCTTACGATTTCGTTGAACAGAGAAGAGAGTTGTACACCATCAGATATATAAACTTTTTTTTATAAAATAAGTGCTGTGTTTATAAGGAGACATGCTCCCGTGCTTCGTTTTTCGTTTGCGAATAAATTGTTTGAAAGTAAATTCATTAAAATTGTCAAAATGTCATTTACAGAAGATTTTCTCGATTTGAATTCACTTTGAATTGGCACCATAGAGTTCATATCTTCCCGTTTCGGTAATCACATCGATTCAAATCACGAAATTCTTTTGACCGTGACATATGGACCATTTTAACGAAGTTACTTTCGAAAAATTTAGACGGATTCGAAAACCGGAGAACGGAGGTATATAAAACTTTTCGAGTATTTTTTATATGTATGTATATAAGCCCAGTGTCAGCTATACGAAATTTTTCATATTAAAAAGTAGAATGTTTCAATGAAAACTAAGGCGACCGATGCACGCCACAACATCTATTTATTGGAATGGTTCTACACCAATTGTATATAAAGGGTGTCTCAGGATTTAAGCCGTATTTGATTTTTAAATTAAAAACTTTTGTTTTTTGAAAATTTGTGAAACTTTTATTGAAGCATAAAGTAGACATCATGAGGTTATGTATGGAATAACACATCGGGTAAATGGCCGCCTCGGCTTTACTGGCATATATGCGCTCTTTTCGTGAAATTTTCCATAACCGAATATATTTTTGTTTTTTTTTTTTTGTTTTGTGAAAGCAATCATGTTTAAAACCTTCAAATTTGTTTAGTGACACTTTAGATTATAACACAAACAGATTTTATCGGAACATTATTACACATATATGGTATTTAAAAAGAAAAAAAAAATTATAAAAGGAGTTAAAAAAAACTGAACAGTTTGGGTAAAAAAAAAAAATATAATTCCCGAAATACATCGCAGCAGATATTGGCAGATTTAATTTTTATTATGAAATTCATTCCAGCTGCGGAAAAATAAACAGTCGGGGAAAATTTGCAAGAGCTGCGAATTTGAAGCGAATCACTAATTGCAAAATTTATGACAGACACAGGGACACACACAGCTAGCGCGTAGCAGATAATTGCCCATCAGAGTGGTCGTTTTATGAGCCGCGGAATTAATATGAAAAGTTCATCAAGAATAACTAATTACCTGCAAGTGCACCGATAACAGCTATTTGAAGTAAAGAACTAACAAACATATTTCGCCCGAACAGCTTCAGCTTGATATTTAAATTTTGAATCAAACAATTTCTCGACATGCCGCTCCTGGGACTAGACGATTACACACTTGAGTACATCTGCACATTCGTCCGCCAGTGTGATCTCTTTAGGCTGGCACAGACTTGTGAACGTTTGCGTGAAATTTGCATACTCGTCTGGCGCAGAAGATCGTTGATCATGGACTGCATTAATGATAGCATGAATCCAGAAATCACATTGGAGGACTATAAATGCTATATTTCCGGCATGGCTGAACATATTCAGACTTTGCATATGTATTCGAGTGATATGCAAGCTTTCTCCGACATCTGCGAGAATATCGAACTGAAAAGTTTGAAGACGCTGAAGCTGGTCAATGACTACAATCCAGTACATGGAAACTCAATGAATTTTCTAAGGCGTTGTACCGTACTGGAAAAAATTACGCTATGTGAGCCAATTTTACGTGAACACTATTTCAGCATTTTAGCGGTACGAACTGTCAAGGTGTTGGAAGTGACAGTTTTATCGCACTATTCCGATTCGCTTATAAAGAAACTCATCATGATGAGGGGTTCCAATGTAAAAAAGTTGGAAGCATTGGTTGACACCTTTCCGCCATGTTGGCTAAATCCCTATACGATGAAAGATTGTGATCGACTGGAGCAAATCACCTTTGATACGCGTTTCGCTGCAATGCCGAAGCTCAAGCGCACCAACAACAATTTTCCACGATTGAATGCGGTGGTCACGGTCAAAGTGATTGGCAATAATTTTACCATCGATGAGCTAATGGCTTTTCTTATGCGCTGTCCTAATGTGGAAAGACTCATCTTCTTTTATTGTCATAAGCTGCCGCCAGTCTATATGTGTGATATTGTCGGTATGCGTTTGTTGAACGTATTCGATCCGATTTTTTATTGCTACTATAGCGAATCCCGAACGCCGGAGGCTCATGACCAAGTCGAGAATTTCAATGATATGACGCAATTCTTCACCCCTAATGCTGTGGCAAAAATTACATTTGATTAATAAAATTCAAAATTACGACTAAGAATAACTTGGAAAGATGTCTGTTAAAACAATTCCTTCTGTGAAAAAAAAAGATTACTCTTATAAATAAAAAAAAAAAAAATTAAACAAAAATTTTTCTATATTTTTATTTTATTTTTATATCAAATGTAGTTGGTAGCCTCGAAAACAAAGACAATTGTAGGCAAAATTGGACTTCAGTTGGTAGCCTCCACTCGAAAATTGATTTTAGTGAGAGGCGAATATAATTTATAAAATTTAATGAAGCAATACAGAGGCTATTGTTCGGAGCTTCTGTTTATACTGGAACAAATACAAAACATCGCAAAATCTGAATAAGATAGCAGTAATGCCCGTCGTGTTGATCAGAGACATTCATTCGCTATATGGAGCCATTTCTATATTGTTTTTTTTTTTTTTTTTTTTCATTGAACGAATCGCTCTAGAAATGCTGTCTCTCTGTAGATTGTGCGCTTTTTTTGTAAAATATTTCGATATCTGACTGAAACTAGACAGTAATATATTCTTATGTTCGAAATCTATTCACTATAAAGTCTATACTCCAAACAAAGCCACAATATACTTCCGAGTTTCTGCATGTAAATATCTTTAATTCAAACGCTTTTTCTTCTAAATTGTATGAAAGATGTTTCTTATATTTAAAACTCGGCATTAAACATCTTTGGGGCCGGCGATATAACACATTCTTTTTAGAGGTAAGGCCAAAAGGCTTTTCTCTCTCTCTCTCCGTCTCTCTCTCCGTCTCTCTTTAGCAGCGAAGAAAAGCGTATGATGTACGCGGATAGAGCAATACCCAGCAGAACTATTAAAAATACTTTATAATACATAAAACATCGCTTCCATTTGTATTATGCCTTATGACAGAAGGTATTCTTTTATCTTATGGATCTCCGGGCTTCCGAAGCATTGTTTTAGAAGTCTACTTTTCTTGTATTGCGCTTGTTGTAAACTACGTTTGAAGAACTTTGTTTTTTAAGGTGCCGAGATTCATCTCCTTCTTTTATACTGTGCTTAGAATGAACTCTTTTCCCCAATGCAAACATCTACGAGAACTTCTTTTTTAACACAAATGGAGTTAGTGCATAATATATTTTTTTTTTTTATGAGTTAAAGGTGCTTATATAATGTGTGTTTGTACTGGCTCAAATTGTATAAACAAAAACAAAACCATCATTCAACTTTCTACATATGTATGTAGCAGTATATCACTATGAATAGTAGTCCACGCAGTGACGAAAGTCCATACAAACCTACTGATCACTTTTGTGTTTTTTATGAAAAAATTCTTTATTTAAATCAATATTTGCTTGAAATTCGATTTGGTGGATTTTAGTGGATAACAACTTCATATACATATATAAATGGGCGATATGGTATTCGATATGGTGGCGTCTTATAGATGGTCGCTTCATACACATCTACCAGTGGGTGTGTACCGCCCACTTTTTGGGGTAGCCCCTATTTAACCTCCCCCCCCCGTTTATATTTTACAATACGATTTAAAGTTTCGTGTAAATGGTATTAAAGCTTCGGTTCGACCGAAGTTAACGTTTTTTCTTGTTTTTTTTTATTTTAATATTTTTGAGTTAGCTAACTCTTATCATGGAAGTTCGTTTAGTTATAAAGCTTCTAGTACAAAAATCCAAAAGTAAGCGATGTGCTTATACTTGTAATATAAGGTACGAGTATATACAATCTTGACCAGCTCGTCAAAGCTAGTCGATCTAGCCATGTCCGCCTGTCCATCTAATATTTGCAGTGCATTTCTTACTGAATGCCGGTATTTAAGCTTCTTTTGATCCCAAATTTTTCGAGTATCCTTATTGGCATGCCATCAGTTCGTGTTTTTATATGAAGATCTTCTCTAGGTAAGTCAATATTAGATTTAAACTCGATGTGGTGGCTTTTTATGGACTTTTGAGGTAACCCCATATCCAAATTCACTGCTCACCTTTATGCATTTGTACAAAAAACTTCTTCAGCTAAGAAATAAAAGCTTATAATACGATATGGTGGCTTCTTATTCATTGTCATATATAGGAATGGACGTGTTCCATCCATTTTGGGGTAGTCCCTATTCAAACCCTCCACTAATAATCGTTTTTTTTTTTTTAAATTTTGCTACATTTGGGAAAAGTTTAAGAGTGACGAGTAAACCTTGCATAAATTTCGATTTGTGTTAAAATTTTGCTAACTATCAATTGGACGGACGCTTCACATATACATTAATGGGTGGAGCCCACCCACTTTTTTGTTAGCCCCCATACAAACTTATTGTCAACTTTTGTGTTTTTCATTTTTAAATATTAGGTCAATATTAGGTTGAAATGTGATGTGGTTCCTTTTTATGGGCAGCCGCTTAACATACATAGACGAATGGGCGTCTCTCGCCCACTTTTTAATGTAGTCTCATACAAAGCCACAGCTCTCTTTTATGCATTTATTATTTATTTATTATGAATAACGTCAACATCTTGAAATTCGATATGGAGTCCACTTATTGGTGGTCGTTTCATACGCATCTACTAGTGGGCGTATACGGCCAACTTTTTGGTGTAGCTCCTACCATATAAAAGAGTTGAAGCAAGAGTTAAAGCCAAATGACCATCGTTTACGTCGTACGTTCGGTCAATATGCTGAAAAACAACTGGAAGTCAAACCACTATTTTATCGCAATATTGGGCAATGGGCATGTCAAAAAGCAAATTCGCCACATTTGGAGTGAAGAAAATCCGCGAGAGATTCTTGAGACGCTTTTGCATTAACAAAAAATCACTGTCAGGTGCGCTTTATGAGTCGGTGGAATGATTGGTTCTTACTTCTTTAAAAATGAGTCCGGAGGAAACGTCAATGGCGAGCTCTAAAGAGCCATGATTATCGATTATTTTGTGTTGTACATGTTTTTCCAACAGGACGTGCGAACCATTGCCCAGATACGGCCCCCATTGCTGTAAAAAGTGGTAGAAATTGAACTTCCAGAATGCGCCACATCCAAGCCAGCCACGGCGCTCACATGCTCGAAATTATTCGTTGTCTTTCTGACCTTGGAAATACTTTTTTAGATTCGCTCCTAGTCTGATCGGAGGTTATAAAAGCCGATTTTTATGTAGATGATATGCTAAGTGGGGCATACGATTTAAATGGGCTAAATATATACCCAAGTTTCAAAAATTCTTGAAACAGCGGGTTTTAAATTGTCAAAGTGGTAATCGAAGCACCCCCATTTTCCACTGAAAATAAAATATTGAATAACCGCTCAAATTCAATGAATCCGATTTTACTAAGCCTTTGGACATGCGTTGGAGTCCGAAGAATGACGTTTTTAAATACCATTTGGACGACAGCTTCAACAATTTAAGAGCAACTAAATGGAATGTTTTATCTGTTTCTGTTCGGCTGTTCGATCCTCTTGGACTGTTATGCCCAGTCGTCACAAAAGCGAAAATCCTTCTTAATTGTGGCGGCTAGAATAAGATTGAGATGAATCAATTCCAATAAGCCTACAATATGAATTTATTCAGTATAATCTGTCTAAGCTTAGTAATTTATTTTTACTGATAAACCGCATAAGTCTGTTAGCAAAGATTTTTTTTAATAATATTAATTGTGCATGGTAATCGGGATATAAGTCGGTATCAGTTTATATACGAAGAAATTTTCTTATGCTCAACTATTGGTATTACAATTGCCGTTTTCCAGCTCTGTGGATATATACCGTTATCATATATGGAGTTATATAGAACCAGTCTGATCGATTTAAGATTAGAGGGAATTTTTTTAAGCATTGGATAGATGATATTATCAAAACGAGAAGTTTTACCTAACATCTTCTAGATTATAGTGTCGCATTCTAATGTTGTAAGACGCTTCTCAATTTATGTTGCGGTTGGGAAAATTAAGGATGTATCAAAGTAATTATCTGAAGCATGTAAAGCATATGCATGGCGAATATTTTGCTTATATTTATCGAGTGGACTTAATCATATTTGCCTTGCATTTAGAAGTTAGTCTATTTATATTTATTCAGTTTTTTTGTACATTGGACATAATGGTGAGTGTGAAGGATTCCAAACACTTTTTTTTGTTGCAATCTTTGCCTGCTTTCTACACATTGCATTGGCTTTTTAAAGCAAATAATGTTTTCGGTGGTTTGCATTCGTCTGTAGTTTTCCCACAGTAGTTTTTTTGCTTTGTGCTACGAAGTAATGAAAGTGGAACAATCCAACATGCAATACTATGACAGCGATTTCTGTCGGAAGACTTAGGTATGAATTTCTGGGCTGACAAATTTATAAGTTTTTAAATTTTAGCTGCTTCATTATTTATGTTGTAGTGATTGGAACTGGTGTTTATAGGTATATTCAAGCAACTTCCAGTTTGGTTTACCTGTGATATATTTCTTTATGGGTTTAATTTAAGGTTTTTTGTGTATTAAAGTCGATTTGTACGGACTCTTTATCAATAGCCCACTTGCATTTGAAACATATTTATGTTCATCATATGGATATGTCAATATGGGTAACTGTTTTGGTGTGCTGAAAATATTTCGAGGATCCATTGTTGATGGAAGTAAGGTTGGAATATCAATTAAAGTCTTCAAACATGTTGGGTTTGGCAGGTGGAGAGCCCCATATTGGACTCCAGACATTGTGGGAATTGGTGAGGACTGAGTAATTTGTTGAAGTTCGAAAGCTGTAAACGTCTAGTTGGGCGTATATACACATAAATGATAATAACACATATAGGAAATTTGATGTGTATGGCTATTATTTTATTTGAAATAACTCGTTTAATTAAGAGTCATACACATTGTTTGCTTGTTATGTTACGAGGTGTGGTGTAATGTAACCAAATGCAAGATATGTGTTTCAATTATATTGAGGCGACTCTCTTGTAGACGATTTTAATGTTCCATTACAATATAGCCTAGAAAACATTAGGATTGCGAAAGTAAGAACATATTTTATGTTCAGAAATAAGTATTACTATTTGAATGAGCTGTTACTGGCTTATATTATTTGCCTACGTCTTCCGGTGCAGGTCTCATACTTAGAATTACCAAGGTAATTGTGTAGCAGAGCCGTTAGGTGCCGAGGGGAGGTATTATAAATTCTCATCACTATTGGATGTTGCAGTTAGGGAAACGACGATTATATTGGATAGATACGTTGTGTTGTTGGAAATTTGTTGTGAAATTGTGAGTTGTTGTTGTAATTTGATTTGAAGTTGTTGATTCCGATGAGCTTACGGTAGATATTATCTCAATTTCAGCAGAACTATTTGTGGTTGTTAATGTTTTTACGAGTTGTTTTGATTTATGTTGCAAGTGGTTGATCCGTAAGAGGTGGAAGCGGTAATTGAGGCATTAAGTTGTTGTATTTTGTAAGTGTATGTGGCGTCGGGCATTGCCCAATCTTGTTTCAATTTTCTTTTGTTTTAATTAGCTTATGTAATTTTATTATTTAGATTATTTTTATTTTTATTTTATTTCTAAAACCCAGATTTTATATATATATTTTTTTTCTTTTTTTTTTTCTTTTTATCCGATCATCATTTATTACACTATGTTTTATGTTAATTTTAAAAATGAAAGGGTGAATAATGTGAAGATTAAGTAATGTGTCTTTTCACTTTTCATTATGTATTCAAAGAAGAAACAAGAAAAAACATTAACTTCGGTTGAACCGAAGCTCTAATACCATTCACAATAAATTTTAAATAGTATTGTAAAACATGAAAGTGGTATTTCAAATAGGGGCTACACGCCCACTAGTAGATGTGTATGAAGCGATGTAGTAGATATGTAAGATGCCGCCATATCGAATTTCAAGTTGTCATTGACGTTTTCCATACAAATGCATAAAAGTGAACTGTGGGTTCATATGGGACTACCTCAAAGTGTGGGCGGGACACGCCCCCTTGTATATGTGTATGAAGCGGTTGTCCATTAAAATCCACCAAATCAAATTTCAAGATAATATTGATTTAAATAAAGAATTTTTTCATAAGAAACACCAAATTGCACGGTGGGTTTGTATGAGGGCTACCCTAAAAAGTGGGTGGCCCACGCCCATTAGTCTATGTATGTTAAGCGGCTGTCTATAAAAAGGTACCATATCGCATTTCAACCTAATAATGCCTTTAATAAAGAAGTTTGTATGGGGGCTACCCCAAAAAGTGGGCGGGTCACGATCATTAATCTATATATGTTAAGCGGCTGACCATAAAATAGCACCACATTGCTTTTCAACCTAATATTGATTTTAATAAAGAAGTTTTCATACAAAAAGTCAAAACTGGGCAGTAGGTTTGTATGAGGCCTACCCGAAACAGTGGGCGGGTCGCACCCATTAATGTATATGTCAAGCATACGTTGACTAGAAGTTACCATATCAATTATTAAGTTGATATTGACTTTGACTAACAATAATAAAGTTTTTCTTACAAAAAATCAAAAGTGGGCGTGGCGGGTCAATCTTGATACTCTATTAAACTGCAATAAAAATAAGTGTATATGCAAATTTTCAACTGGATAGCATAAAATTGGTTCCCAAAGAAGTACGCAACAACATATAGACGGACAGATTCGTCTCGTCGAGCTTATTAAGCATATATATATGGCATATACTTTATGGGATCTAGGATGCCTCCTTACAAACTTTCAGACAAACTGATAATACTATTTGATACTGTGTGGGAATGGTATAAAAAGGATACGAAACAAGTCCATTCACTTTAACACAGTTTAATGAACACAGACTGGCAAACAATATATGTAGAAGAAGAAAACCTTATAACACTAATTCAATAATCGCAAAAGCAATTCTAATCCCGAAAAAAAATAAAGGCAATGAAATAAAAAAATGTTGACCTACTTCCAAACAATAGTCAATCGCAATATACTCAGTCATACCTGCTGTCAATATCACTTTAAAATATTGACATGGTGCCTTCTTACGAAGGGACTCTTCACATATATATCAATGTGTAATCCATCCACTTTTTGAGGTAGCCACCATACAAACCACACGCCCACTTTTGCCTTTTGTATGGAAAACGTTTTTATTGTTGTTAATATCACCTAAACTTCACAAAAATATCAAGGGGCGTGTTACGCCCACTGTCAAGTGTAGCCTCCATTGAAACTTACCGCCCAATTTTTTGATGTTTGTACAGAAACTTGCTTACTACAGTAAATTTCAACATTAAATTTAATGTAGTAATGTAATGGTTTCTGATGGGCCAACGCCTTACATACAGAGAAATAGATGTGATTTTTCTATTTTAGGGGCATTCCTATGCAAACCCACCACCCACATTTGGGATTTTTCATGAAAAACTTTATCATTTCAGGCACAATCAATTTGAAATCTGGCTACATATGGACGGACTCTTCGCATAATTATAAAGGGTTGTATCACGCCCAGTTTGGAGTAGACTCCAACAAACTTGCCTGTTAGAGTTACCTGTTAGTTCTACCAAAATTTAAAGAAAAAAAAAATATGGCATCGAATGCAGTTTTTGCAAACCGATAAGAAAATGTTCTCCGCTAGAGGACCTTTGAACCACACTTTTAACCTCTTGTGTGGTCGGATTTTCCCAAGAGCGCGCCTAAGTGAACGTTTTCAACAGAAAAGGAAACTACTGTCCAGAAGTCAGTAGTTGGTTGCATTAGCGGTTTCCGCTTTCTGTTCATGCATCAGTCAGTCAGACAAAGAGTTTTTTATGTTTATATAGATTGCACTTGTAGTATGTTTGTATACCATGTACCTCTGGTGTTCACTTTTTTGAGACCAAGTTTTCTCTGGCGTTGCTTTTTTTTCAGTTTAGGTAAATCACACATTTCCACCAAATAGCGCGGCGTGTAAAACACGAAAAATAAACTTTAAACAAATTAAAACGTTTAAGTTGTTGTTGTTGTTTTTGTTTTTTCTTTTAATTCCGATTTCTATTTTGTCAATTTTAGTTTTTTTTTTGTTTGCTTGGCTATTTGGCAACAAGTTCCTCCAAACGTAAAATGCACAGAGATATACAGAGAAAGCGAGGTGGAGCACTATATAAGCATGTAATTGAATAGGCGAGATGACGGCGAATGCGCTGCGAATTGATTTCAGATCAAAAAACCGGACGTTACTAAATGACTTTCGAACGAGCTACTTTAAGCATTGGCTCGTTGGCTACGCGTGTTTGTGTGTGTGTTGGCATGAGTGCGTTTGTGTGGGGTGTAAATGCTTGTGGGAGTGCTTTATAATTAGTTTTCAATAGTTCATTCGAAATAATTCGATTATTATATTTTGTTTAAAAATAAACTCGCATTCGGTCGTGCATCCAGTTGCAAATAAATATTTTGGATCGTATATGAAGATAATGGCACGTGCATCATTTTGCTATGATACTCGTACACACTTATGTGTGTGTGTGCTCAACAGATAATAAGCTGAACGAATAAAATAAACCTATTTTTAATATTGTAACAAGAGAATGCGATAATATTGCACTTCACACTCATACTACAATATAAACTTGACAGCTTACATATAAGGCGGTTTGTAGTCATACTCGTACACTGTACCCAAATGGACAAGGGTGTAAACAGTTCGTGCGAAAAATATGTAACAGGCCGAAGTAGGCATCGTAAACCTCTTAAAGTACATAAATATATATTCTTAATCAGCATCGAAAGCAAAGTCGATCTAGTCATATCCGTCCGCTCGTCTATCCGTTCGTCTAGTAATATGAAACAATATATTCAGAAACTGTAAGAGCTAGTGGCACCAAACTTGGCCATTTCGATTTTCCTTGTCCACGCTATTCGTCTTTATTAAATTTTGTCTGTGCCACATACCGGGGGTATGACTTTTACATTTATTACGCAATGAGCCCCTAATAGAAATTATGGAAAATGTCATTGGTTTAACAAATGTTTTAAATATTTGTTCCCACATTAATTCCATTACAGTTTAATCCTTATAATTCACAATAGATCAAATAAAGTAAAAAACAAGAAAAAACGTTAACTTCGGTTGAACCGAAGCTCTAATTCACACGAATTTTTAAATAGTATTGTAATACATAAAAGTTGGGGTTTAAATAGGTGCTACCCCAAAAAGTGGGTGGTACACGCTCACTAGTTGATGTGTATGAAGCGATGTAGTAGATGTGTAAGATGCCGCCATATCGAATTTCAAGTTGATATTGACGTTTTCCATACAAATGCATAAAAGAGAACTGTGAGTTTATATGGGACTACCTCAAAAAGTGGACGGGACACACCCCTTTGTACATGTATATGAAGCGGTTGTCCATTAAAATCCACAAAATCAAATTGCAAGCTAATATTGATCTAAATGAAGAATCTTTCCATAAAAAACACAAAATTGCACGGTGGGTTTGTATGGGGGCTACCTCAAAAAGTGGGCGGGCCACGCCCAATTGTCTATGTATGTTTAGCGGCTGTCTCTTAAAAGGCACCATATCGCATTTCAATCTAATATTGACTTTAATAAAAAAGTTTTTCTTACAAAAAGTCAAAAGTGGATGGGAGCTACCCCAAATAGTGGGCGGGCCACGTCCGTTAGTCTATGTATGTTAAGCGGCTGACCATAAAAAGGCACCACATTGCATTTCGACCTAATATAGACTTAAATAAAGAAATTTTCTTACAAAAAGTCAAAAGTGGGTTTGTATGGGAGCTACCCCAAATAGTGGGCGTGGCAGGTCAATCTTGATACTCTATTAAACTACAATAAAAAGAAGTAAATTTCGACTGGATAGCATAAAAATTGGTCCCCAAAAAATGCGCAACAACATACTGACAGACAGACAGACAGACGGACATACATACAGACGGACATGGCTAGATCGATTCGTCTCGTCGAGCTGATCAAGAATATATATACTTTATGGGGTCTACGAGGGCTCCTTTAATGCGTTACAAACTTTCAGACAAACTGATAATACCATTTCACACTATGTGTGAATGGTATAAAATGTTTAATAAAATATCTATTACAAAATAAACATATGAAATATCGCCAGATATATGCAACACTCAGCTGTACCATAGTTTTTTCATCAAATATATTTAAAATGTTGTAAATAGAAGTAATGCCCTATTATTAGTGCCATTCAAAAGCAACATGTACAATTAGCAAATAAATAGACGCTACAAACACACTAATAAGCATGACGGGAAATCCCAATTTAAAGAAGGTTATAAAACTAAACTTGTATCCATGTTGTCCGGCTACACCAGCGCAAACGACATTCGCTGAGGCACCAATTAGTGTTCCATTCCCGCCAAAGCAAGTACCGAAAGCCAGCGCCCATACGAGCGGTTGCAGCGGTAACCCGAGCTCTTCGTTCTTCGCAAGTGTTATGGTAAGCTTGATCATCATTGTTGTGATAGGAATATTATCAACGAAAGCAGAAGAAAGTGCACTGATCCAGAGCATTAGCATAATGCCCACAATAAGACGGTGATGTGTTTCGACACTCATGATAACATTGGTTGTCTGCGTGCCAATGAAATCGATTAAACCCATTTCGGCCAGCGCTTCCATGAGAACGAAGAGCGCAGCAAAGAAAAGCAAAGTGTACCATTCGATGTGCACGAGCACCACCTGCATGTCCTCCTTGTTCGCAAGTATAAGCAAAAGCAACGCCGCCAATACGGCCGCCCATGCAAGCGTAACACCTCGCATGAAAGGCAGCGTGTGTAAGAAGAACAAGAGGATGACGAAGACGAGTGCAACAATTGACTTGATAAGTAGGGTCTTGTTGCGTATGTAATAACGCGATTCGAGATCAACTAGCGTCTCAATGAAATTCGGCACTGGTTTAAGGCCAAACGACTTTTCATCTTTCTTTTTTCGATACTGTTCCTTTAGTTGATTGATTTTCTCCATTATATCTTGGCGCAGCAGATCCTCATTAGTTGTTGTGGGATTAACTTTAGCCGCTTGTTGTCGCCATGCTTTGATTGAATGCCGCATGGCCTGATCCTCGTCGATCGTGCTTAGACGGCGGGCGAGCAAAAAGCGCAAATGCAGAAAGATAACAATCATTGTGATCAATACGCCGGGAAACATGTGTATTGTGAATGTAAGAAAGTCAACTCCATGCTCCGCAATGTATTTATTCGAGGCAATGATCACATTCGGCGGGTCACCGACAGGCGTAAGTGTTCCACCAATGTTCGAAAATATAACAATGCAGATTAGCACCGGAACTGTCTTTAAGTACATTACCTCACATAGACGTATTGTTACGGGCGTCATTAGCAATACCATTGTCACGTTGTCAAGAAATGCTGATAATACGCCGGTAAACATGCACAGGAAGAAAATCAACGGCCAGGCATGCCCGCTGGCCATTTTGTATGCGAACACAGCCAAATAGTCGAAAACTCCTGTTTCTGCCAGTATCGCTACGAGAATCATCATTCCGAACAGCAAAACTAATGTGTTCACATCTATCCATTGAATAATCTCTTCGAGAGTCGGTCGCGCATTCATTGCGGCGAGTACACCAATTGCAGCGGTCGAAGCGAGTAGTGCGGCAAATGTGCGATCACAAATGTCCCATATGATGAGCACATAAAGGCCGATAAGTATTATGGTCCCATAGATTACGCCCATATTTTTGTTGAGCGGATCAGTATTAACGCTAGCTGTAACGCCGACTTGTGTTTTATCGCTCGTCTCCAGGACGAATTGCGGTCTGCCTTCACCTGGCAACTCAAATACTTTGTTTGCTGATACTATATGTGATTCGGGATCGGCTGACATGTATATCGTCCATATACTTGTCGTTGACATTACGGCATTATCACTATCGAGTCGCTGTGCAACCACGTACAGCCTTGTTGTATCTTCAGGTATATTCTCAGCCTTTGCCTGAGACAAATCCAGATTAAAAGTGCCTTTGAGCTCAAGGCCGATTAATTCTTGGCCTTTCACTTCATCAGCGGAAATATTTAGAGGGGATCTGCCCGGTATTACGTACATTTTACTAGTATGCTCCATTGGTGGTCGCATAATTATATAAATTGTAAACGCCAGCCACATTATTAACAGCAGCACTATCTTGACCAATTGGCCAATATATCGAAGCAAAGTACGACGGCGCCTCTGATCCGGCGTCAAATTATCGTCCTCATCTTCACTATCCTGTTCTTGTGAGACAAGCAAATCGATGGCAGACTGTCGCATTTTGCGCTGGTTCCGGTTCGCCATTTTGCTGTTGAAATTCCCGATGAATGTATACAATTACTTGATAACGATACAGATACGATGAATTTAAATTAACTGCCAAGCAATTTAATACGGTGTGCTATGCTGACGTTATTTCAAAAGAAACCCTATATTTTATACTATTGTAGTATAATTTGATCTTGAAAATTAAGCCCCATAAAATTAAAGCAAAACAAGAAATGTAATGAAACATCAAAAATTTGTATTAAAAAATAAACCAATAAAAATGTTAGGCCATTATTTCATTTTTGTGGGTGTTTTATATCAATCTTTTGTTTCGTGGCAATATTTCATAATGAAATAAAAAATTCCAAGACTTTGGAAATCAGGGCCCAAATGTATAAATTGTTAGGCACGGCCTACATGATCCAAGAAGTCGTTCACGCATATCGAACAATGAAATAACAAAACAGTTGATCAAATAATTTGCAATAAAATGAATGTGAAGGTGAAATTGAGACTTTCGTTTAAAAGTTTTTCAATAGAAGACAGTCTCGCCGCCCGTCTGTCTGTGAATTTGTATGCGGCCTATTTTTCAAATATTTGAGATATTTCTTTAAAAGTTGGTTATTAAAATCAAGAATTTATGTACTTTATGGAGTCTACGATGCCTCCTTTAATCTATTACAAACTTTCAGGCAAACTGATAATACAAAATTTTTCATACAAAAACACGGACGGACGGACACGCTCTTTGGAATATATAAAAAATCACCATATCAAAAATGTATACTTTGGTATATATAAAAAATCGCCATATCAAAAACTGGGCGGGGTACGCCCGTTAGTCTATGTATGTTAAGCGCCTGTCCATAAAAAGCCAACACATCGAATATCAATCTTATATTGACTTTAATAAAGAAAAGTGGACTGTAGGTTTGTATGGGGGCTACCCCAAAAAGTGGCCGGGTCACACCCATTAATCTACGTATATGTAATGTGTCCATCCACTATAAGCAGCCATATCAATTATTAAGTTGATATTGACTACAATAAAAAAGTTTTTCATACAAAAAGTCAAAAGTGTGCGGAAGGTTTGTATGGGGGCTACCCCAAAAAGTTGGCGTGGCGGGTCTATTTTGATACTCTATCAAACAGCAATAAAAAGAAGTGCATGTTCCAATTTTCAACTGGATACCATAAAAATTGGTCCCGGACGAAATTGGACAGACGGACATAGCTCGATCGAAGCTAGCAGATTCAACTAGAACTGCCATGTGAAACATCTGCCATACATCCAAATCCTTTTCAAATGTCATCAGTAATGCAATGCACATGTTCCATGCCTAAAACCAACATAATAATCTGGTCTGACACTCTGGACGCTCAAAAGTTAAGAGGCAAAGTGATTAATCCGTTTCTTTATAAGTACAATCAGGACACACTTCCTTTAAAATGAGAATGAATGGTTACCGTAGATTGTATCATTTAAGACTTTGTTGTAGGCACAAGTCAAGACCTACTATGAAAAAAATGTGGCGTGTGGGGCATTATAGAGTCCAGCACCTCGACAATAGCTATTTCTTGTTTTTCATATTTTTGCAGCTCTACAAATCAGCTCCTCTTAAAATCAAAGCCCCTGGAAAGTTTCCCAATCGCGTCTTTGTGTATGGGCTTGCAGTAGGGATATGGGTCTTGATATTTTGATGATTAAGATGGATAATGATATAAATACTTGTTTAATTGTTATTATTATTGTTTTCTTTAAACAGTCCCCAACCGCGGCAAAAGTTGGTACTGGAATATAAACACAACTTTTAATAACAGATCCTTTCGCCTCGTTTCCAGAATGTCGGTAGGGTCTTAAATTCCTATATTACAAAATTACAACGCTTCAATATACTATTGTCACTATGAAAGTTAGTAATCTAATCCAGTAATCCATTCTCATGACTTGCCATAGCTCATTTTTTTCACGCCAAATCCTAGTTTTTAATGTCACGACTGTTATTTAGCTTATAAACGTAATTCCTAGTTCGGCGAACCAATATATATATTTTAAAGATAGCTGCCAACTTGACTGTCTTCGATAACACAATTTCGATAACAGGTCAAAGCTAAAGCAAAAAGAAAACAAACAAAATTCAAATTCTTTATTAACATTTGGAATGCAAACGCAGCATTTTGCAGCTGACCGATAAATAAGACTAAATTAATCGAATTTGAAAAATAACAAACTAAAAAGTGACCGATAACAGAATAAAAATTGGTGTAAACTCGTACTGCAGAGCTACTCAAAAATAATTTATTCCAATTGTGAGAAGTTGTGAAATACATTACTCAACATTATTCCCCCAATAGCATATCTTGTCAATTCGTATTCTCTCTACTGTATTTCTAAGTCATGAAAGTGGCCATTAATGCTGTAACAGTAAACCGTAAAAACTAAAATAAATCGAATGTCGTTTGATATTCGATTACTTCAACACACATTTCCGTTTCCTCAGCGCGGCTTCATTTATTAAAAAAAAAAAAAAAAAAAAATCACAACTTTCTGGCGATAGTTATGGAGCTACGGAAGGTGGCGATGTTGGCAAAGGTGTTAGGAGAAGGACATCGTATACAGATGACTCTGGTGCTGGTACTGATGTCTGCTCATTTCAGTCATAGACAGGCTATATCGCATCTAGATTTAAATGCTCTCGCTGCAGCTTTTTCCGCTACCGGTACCGACTCCGATGTTATGCTTCAGGCGCATTTGTCGGTGGTTGTGAGATTGTTAAGTATGAATAGAATTTCTGCTGCACTTTTAGTTTTTATACATATAAATAGTACATCAATGCGTCTCTTTTACAAGTCCCTGTTATTTGAGTATTTTTCTTACCATTCCATTTTTCTACCGAGCTTTCCTGTACTGCCAGTCACATTCGTTCGCCTGCTCACTCGCTCATTTTAAGTGTTAAAAAATGTAGAAAGATGCTGATAATTTTGTACAAGTTTTGACAGCTCTAAATCGTTTATCAACGCAGGCACAGGCATACATAGACATCACCATGTCCATAGTCACTAGAACAGAACAAACGCACTCCTGCTACTTTAACTTCCTTACCTGACTCTCTTCCCTTTTCCTTGGCATCTTCTTATAGCTTAATTTATTTTAGCTTTGGCAAAGATTTTCTTACAAGCGAAATTCAATATAGCATTCGCTTGGCAATGCATCGTAACGATACTCTATATTTGCCCTTGGCGCATTGCTGCGCATTAATGCTATCCTCTGCGTTTTTCTCATCCCTATTCTTATATTCAGTCTCATCGTCATTATGTTCTTCACTTCTGTTCCTCGACACTTCTTCAGTAACTCGACACTTCTGGCACGCGCGAATAAGTAGTAAGCATCAACTTTCCAGGTAATTTGCTTTTTATATTTGTAAAGGCATTCATTAAAAGACTATGCGTTGAAGTCCTCGTGCATGTGGAATTCACAAAATTAGATGAGTGTATTCGTTTTCATTTGGCCTTAAATATTGCTTAGACCATTAAAAAAAGATACTTAATTCATTTCACACACAAATATAGAGCCTCCTAATTGTTTTTTTAAGGGATTGAAAATATTTTGACAAGGATATTCAAGTTGTCCACCAATCAAGTTCATGTTTCCCAAGTAAACCCTTCCGTGCTTCCGAAAAAAAATGAGCAGCCCAATAAAGCCACTCAAAATTTTATGCGCTGAACTAAATAAATCTCATCATAAAGATGTGTCCTAAACTCGACGACATTCATTCTACGAAGAATCTTTCTCACGAACACTTCTAAACATGCTTCATCCGATATTGTCACATTAAGCCCGCACAAGAGAGATTATTAACGTCTTATATATTATTATCTTCGTACTTCGAGAGAGAGAGAGAGAGAGAGAGAGAGAGAGAGAGAGAGAGAGAGAGAGAGAGAGAGAGAGAGAGAGAGAGAGAGAGAGACTGAGGAGAGATAGAGAGAGAGGGAGAGTGAGAGAGAAAGAGAGCTCTGAATATAATTTTCAAAGTTATTGCGAGTAGCAAGCTTGATTTTCGCATGATCTCCTGGCTGACGTTGTGGTTGCTGGTTATTTCCGTGCCAAGGTAGACAAAGTTTTCTACAACATTGAAGTTGAAACTCTCCATTATCATAAACCATTCAAGACGCAAAGATGGCTTACGTGTGGTGACCAATTACTTCGTCTTGTCCTCGTTGACCGCTAGTCCCATGAGACGTGAAAGTTTCTCAATCTCCGAAAACGCTTTACTAACTCACCGTTCATTTGTGCCGATGTTGTCAATGTCATCATAGAAAGCACAACTTCCTTATGGTCAGCGCATCCGTGTATGACTCCAGCCGTTTACACAGTGTGGAGGATTGAATTTTATATTAAATTGAAAAGACACTTATTGCACGGTAGTTCGCGCAGACAAAGGGGTCTCTTTTCTTGAAAATAGAACAAAGAACACTGAGAATCCAATCACTTTGCTTACATTTATCGGACCATATCTCGCACAAGAGTTAGTACAGTTAGTACATATGTATGCCTTACAAACTTTTCGCAACCGGTCTTGAATAACTTGCTGGCATCATCGCTTCGTTTTTCTTCAGTATTTTAATTACTACGCTTGACCTTTTGGTAATATTTTCGAATATTTTCTCAGAACACCTCAACATTTTCAAACTCGGGCTCATTTTGTGTCTGAATAGGTGTTAATCCTCTCCCCATTTCTCACGATATCGCTCTGTAACAGTTGACATTGGTCAAGACTGCAGAATTCTCATAGGCAGCAGTATTCATGAGGTAGAATGCATGTCTCCACTGCCTACGTATATATTCAAAAGAAAGAGAGATTATCCGGAATAGTTAGGACTCAGAATAAAAAGGCTTCAATGGTCTGCTGTGCTTGCAGCTTTCCGTCGTTTATCTCTCGTTAAGTGCTGGGAAATGCCGCATGCACGATGCTGAGCCTAGTGACTAAATTTCCTGACTGTTGGGATGTCTCTATGAGTGCTGCCCCAATCACAATGTCAAAATCATGCTTGGCGACTTCAAAGCCAATTCCAAGACTTCATACATAGTACGTGTATATTCTACCATGCGCGTTTGCTACTGACTAAGCTGCATTCTTTCTCTCTCTTCTTTAGCTTTTATCTCTTTCTCTCGCAGCATACATTTATAGTTGTCTCTGTTTCGTTATACTTTTCGTTTCCAAAAAATCCAATTCACTCCGTGCCAAACACTTCTCCGACCAACGACTTAATATCACAAAGGCTGCATGTCGCGCGGGCTCAGAACGCGCGAGCGGGCTATTGCTAACGTTTGTGTCGAAGAGGTGAAACGGGACAATGTGCTACAGCGAGGCGTGGCAGGGTACAGCTGGTTATTTATAAATTACAAAAAAAAAAAAAAATTGATTTATTGTACATAAAACACTTTTTTTTTCTGTATAAAGAACCAAAGTTAATCATTTAAATTAGAGTACGAAATGTGGCGGGGTATTTTGGTCGTGAACTCATGACTGGTGTAGATTAAAATTTGACGTTTATATATTTGTCAATTGTCGTTGGTGTAGATTCACCCGAATTGTATTGAAATTGGTCCACTAAGTGCGACATTAATAATACCTGATATTGTTGAAATATACGTGTATACTAGACTTCAGAGTTGTAAAAGAATGATTGATTTAAAAAATTATTAACTCACAAACAACGCTCGATTCTTTAACCATTCCATTTGAGAAAAAATCGACTTGAATTAAAATTTTAATCATTCGTAACATTTTGAATTTAAATTTGAGTTACTATTTTTTATTAAAGCAACAGCTATTTTGGCAAGAATTACAATGAATGATTTAAATGTGCATTAAATTAATTAAAAAAAATTTTTTTTTTTTTCAAAAGTTTTCAGAATGAATGATTCAAAAATGTACGATTTAAATGATTCATTTTGAATGGTTTAAATTTATATTGAATTCATTTTATTATTATAATTATTATTATTTTTTGTTTTTTGTTTTTCTAAAGACCATTTTCAAAAATGTTTAATTCAATGGCTGAATGATTCTCAGATTCATTCAAATTTGAATATTTCCTTTACATCTCTGTTACAACTTATTGGTATAGATTTGGGGTCTTGGTAGCGCGTTAGCAGAGGGCGTGGGTTCAATCTTTAATTTAATTGCCTATTAAATTTCTAATTTGCCGACAACCCTCTATCCTATCCACTAACGAAAAAAGCTGAAATTCTTGTTAAATTTAAAATTATTTGAATTGTATGAATGTATTTCATTTTATTAAAAATTGTTAAGTCTAAGGAACCTTTCCAAAATTTAAAATCTGAAGTAAATTCCAACGTTTTCAAGCAAAATTCGAAATAATACTAGACCAAGCATTATGTAAATATTGGGTATATATTTTGAATGTAATCTAATTGAGCCACTTTTCACTATTTTCTTTAATGTATATCGCAAAATAAAGCTATGCCTGGGACCTCGACTTATTGGATTATTGTTTTTTTTTTTACCCTGTACCCATAGAGTAAAATGGTATATCATGTTCGTGTAAATCTATGTAACAAACAGAAGGAGGCGTGGTATATGCTTGATCAGCATTGGAAGCTGAATCAATATAGCCATGTTCGTTTATCCGTCTGGCCGTCTGCTTTAACATATATGTATATCTTGAAGATTATAACAATTAGAACCATAAAAATTTGATACGTAGACTCTCTATTCCCTCCTCAGATATGTATTAAATTAACGTTCTAACCCCACTATAAGGCGTAGCCCCGAACAAGCATGCTCTGCACTTATTAGTTTGTTTAAGAATCCTTTCTTTTTTTTTCTTTTTTTTTTTGTGTTAATTAAGTTAAGTTACAATTCTAACAAAAGATACCACGCTCCAGATCGAATCTCCAGAATCCCCATTTTTATGTTTTTGTATGAAAAATTTACGATTATGTTGTTAATTAAGCTAGATATGCCGAAGATATTCGTGTATCTTAAATCAATCCTTACAAAATAATCCATATAGGCTCAGATCGAGTCACTATGAAAGATAACCACCATGCAAACCTGCCCTCTATTTTTAAGTTTTTGACTGAGCATTTTTTGTTTGTATTTCAACTAGAGAACACGACGTGCGTTGCTACGACACTTTTTCTTTTTAATGTTGTGTATTAACAATTTTTAAAGTATATCTTATTTTTCACGGTGTACCAATGCTCATCTATCTGCGTCACATATTTAACAAACGTATGTACATATGCATCAAATATAATCCAGCTGCGTTCTATAGTTTCAATTTTGTTTTTCTCTAATATTGGGTGAAATAACTGGTTGTAAGTGTATCTAACCACAAAAAAAAAACTTCCAATTAACCTACCTATTACATTAAATACAGGTAATGTGTGGTTTAACAAATCGCTAGTACCTTGCAAAATCGCAAGACGCACACAAGCATCAACGTTGTCTGCCCTCACGCGTCTGCTAGTCAATTGCTTCCGTTTTTGTTTCTATGCATTCGTTCATCCGGTTGATATCTGTTTTCATTTTCGAAAACAAATATTTTTCGTCTCCGGAAACAACCCGATTCAACCGCTACAACAATTTTGACGACAGATGGCAAGCGGTTATAAGATAGAGCACAATGATAGTACAATACTATTAATGAAGCAGATGGCGCTACTGTATGTTAACTGTATATTACCTGTATTGCCACTTATGATAAGACAGGTTAGTATAATGCAGTTCTTGTGGCAGAAATTTTTCCGACTTATTGTTATATTTTGGCCAATTTTTACAATATCTTCATCAATTATAGCCTATGTGTTATTCTGATATATGAGCTATATTATTGTGAAGTTTCATTAAAATCCATTCAGTAATTTTTGCATGAAAGAGAGAGAAACATCCACACATTCATACAAATTTTCGCGTTTATAATATTAGTAGGATTAATAAAGTAAGAAATGCCAAATTTGGTGTATCTAATGTCAATTCTAATACAATATCGCTCATATGTTCAGCTCAGACTACTGAAGATTATAGCATATACGCATCTATGTTTCACATAAAGAGCCTTGAACAAGGTACAGTGTATCTTGGTACACTCGACAGCAGCATTCTTTCTCTTTGTTTTGTGCTCTTATTTCTTTAATTTATTTTTTTCTAGTTTCCAGCGCTGTTGCAATTTTATTAAAAGCATCCAAGCCGCACATTGTATCTTATGGCAGCATAGAATCAAATATTAATAGATATCATAATATTCTAGTAGGCATAGCACGACGACGTCGACAATGCTTCAGAAAGGCAGCCATTAAATCGAGATGGTTATAAAATGGCTAAGTATTTTGACGCAGTAGCGCGACGCCGGGTCTTCTAGAATACTTACTACACTCGATGCATTTTTTTTTTTTTTTTTTTTTGTTTTGACTTTTTGTGCAGCATGTAAAAGAAGTGACATAATCTTTCGCTGCAAAAGTCCTTTAAGGCGATTGTTTTCAGGCATTGCTGTTGCTGGCCAAGATTTTAGAAATTGTTGCGGAGGCGCAATTCATGCGCATAATGGCCACTTCTGAAAATTGAGCATGTCCAAATATTGTGTTATGCTGGCAATCATTGCGTCAACTGCGGCTTTAGATACTCCTTGTCCTCATTATAGTAGTAAATTGGGAAACAGTTTTACGATGGCATGACCACATTCAACTACTGCCCTCTCCCATCATCCCTGCTGCATGCCAGTGGTCTTTGCTTCTGCTGCATGTGTCAGCTGTCCATCGGCCTTAGTATGTGGTTTCGTTGCCATCAAGGGGTAGCACTATCTGCGAACTGCTTAGTTCTAGTCAACCACAATTTCAATAAGCAACATTTGACTTAATTCAGTGCGTTCCGACTCGATTCAAGTCAGTGTGGTTCGGATCATTTTGGTTTGCTCTTTAATTGCTTATGCTGCTACTGGCGATAATGATGATAGGCATTAAGGCTGTACTTAGGACAAGCTAAATACCAGCTGGCTTTGGGGCTATTCGACAATGGATGAACATTTATTCACATATGTATACGACATGAGCTTCGCCATTTTTGACAGCTGTGGTTGGAATATAGCGTTGTTGCGCATGAAATGTTTAGAAAGAATTAAATTAACATTTAAAGATAGTTTGGATCGAGCGGGGTGTTGAACCCAAGACCTTTGGAATGTTAGGCAGCACGCTAGATAGTTGAGCAAACAAGGCCTCAAACAATTACTGTTATAAGTGTACAATTAACACAACATCATCTAGTTTTAGAATCACCTTTTTAACATAGTTGACCAATTTGAAAACAATTATTGTACTATTTTTAAAATAATTGCCTTAGTTCAAACATGTTCGATACAACAAAATAAATACAAAGTGTTTTTGTATGGAAGCTATAGCTTCTAGTGGATAAATCATGTTCATTTCGCTTGTGTTGTTTATGGTTGCGGTCGTCCACTTCATAGTAATGCACAGCTCTCATATACTAAATCTATTCACTGTCAAAAACCAGATGACCGCATCCGGTTCCACTTAGCTTATTTTCTTATTTGCAAACAAAAGGAACTTCCTATAACTTTTAACAAACTTACAAGCAATCGAATTGTCGTAACTTTTATAATTCAGTCAAAGTTGTCAAAGAACAAAATTTTGAAGTACAATACATAGTAATACTAACAAGTAAACCGCTCATGCCTCTAAATCTTTTAAAGTAAATAAACTCGCAAAATCGAACATAATGGAAGAATCTAACGTCACAGAAAATAACATACACGGTGTGATCTAAAAATAACCAAACTTTTTAGTTATAAAATAAAACAAACATGGTATTATGTTTCAAAGCTAATATTTATTCAAAATACGATCCATTTAACTCAATACAACGTTTGAAACGCCCAACCAATTTATCCAATTTAACTCGCCTTTTGGGATGTTCTTTAGCACCTGTGTCACGGCTGCTTCTATGGCTGGAATATGATCGTAAAAAGCTCATTTCATTGCAGTTTACATTTTTCATCAGGCGAATATGGAGGGTGGTAGATAAGACAAATCTGTTATTTCATGAAAAATTCATTGACTACACGAGCGATATTTTGATCATCATTTAACTAATGTGAAACAAAACGTTCACACACCTTTCTTTTACCCAAATCTTCAGTTAATATTTTGTAAATTGTACAGTAAGATGAATTTAATTCTTCTGAAAGCATTCTTACAGTGAACTTTGCATCGATAGCGATTATTTTTTTTACTTTTTCCACTAACTCAACACGATTAGATGCTTCGGGTCGTAAAAGTCTTGTGTACGACTCATACAATCATCATCATAAACTTTTTTTTAACAATTCCTAAGTCTCAGCAATTTTTTTACTGTGTTCTATGATTTAAATTAAAAGTTCGGTTATTTTCACGACAGGATTGCCCGCTCTTCTATCCGTGTATCTCCACGGGCAGTATCAAATATGTACATAAAAATTGTCTCTTACAATGGTTACGCTATTCGGACACCGAGTACTGTGAACTATGCGGACACCGTTTTAGCTTTCAGCCCACCTATGCGATTGTATATCGCACGTATCATTGACTTTTTCGAGTGTCATCATTCCATATGTTTGAAATATTCGAAATATTAATATCGCGCTGCTGTCATTCGTTGGGTTCGTATGGTTGTATGATCTAATTCTGCATTATTGGTTAGAACCCAACGATGTCCCAGCGGTGGAAGCAGTAGATGGCGCTGTGGGCGGCAACGATGCTGGGAACATTGAAATGATAGAAAAGGTAAAATTACCTCAAGCATTGGCAGCACAAAGCGATGATGACAACGCTGTGGCACCCATGAAAAATGTAGCCGATCCTGCTGACAACGAGAACAATGGACAGCACTTAGAACAGCATGCAGTTAAACCAGAAGATGGAAATGAAGAGTGGACGTAGTAATGTCTGGTCGGTTTAGACGGTTCGCTGCATTTTCTGAAATATGTGTTAATGGTTTCTCTGTTTCAACACTTTGTGCATTTTGACCATTGCATTCTTTCCATACTGTGTTGCTAAGTATGTGCTGAGAACGCTGGTTATAGAATTGAAGCAATTCAACCGACTCGTTATAATACTACTCGGCTTTTTATTTTTGGATTGGCTTAATGCTGGCCAAAAGGTAACTCTTTGCGAGCGTCTTACGACTGGGGCGTGTGCGCTGGATCATCGACTTCTGCTACATTGTCATAAAAATATTCCTTGTAAAAGTGGTAGACATATTCGCGCTGTCACTCTTTTGCGACTGGCGGTTGGACGTTTGCTTGTTATCGATTTACAATACTAGCATTGGGAATCATAATGCGAACTCCAAAGCGGCGCTAGGTAGCTCGCTCTTTGAACTTTGGTTGCTCGGCATGATTTACAATATAATTATTTCTTTACATGCTTCATTTCGTTGCTGAAAAAAGTTCTTCGACCGGGTGTTCTTTGTATATTTTGTTACGATATCACCTTTAATTCAATACAGAAGATAGTACATGTGCCTATCTTACGTCGTGTGAAAAGTTTCATTGCTACCGTCATCATAATCGGATTTTCAATGATATTCAAGCTCTGGTTGCCACTACGTATAATAAAGTCGATCTTGCCATATGCGTTTTCGGTTGACTCCAATGTAAACGACAAAACCCGGCAGCTGATGTTACTTCAAATTTTATTTCCTGGCTTCCTTAGTCAACCACACATGCGTAAGTCGTTAAAGAGTGATCTGCGTGTCTGGTTGAGTTGCGTAGGCTAGGTGTTGGGCATATGCAGCTATTTTCTAGTCAATAAGACTCAAAATCAAGCAGCACAGGCGGATGATCCGGCAACACCACCAGCAGAAGAAGAGTTGCCACTTGGCAATTTGTATGAAAAATATCTCATCCCAAATGACGCTTCTTTAGCTCAAGTTTATAAATTTTCACGTACAAAAAAATATATGACGCCGATAAAAATTCTCAAATGTAATGATGAGGAATTGTTAATAGATGCCTAATCTAACCATTTAAGGTTTTTGATTGGACAGTTTTTTACCAGCACTTACCAGCACACTGCTGCTGCCATCTATTGGCAATCTAAGCATCGAAGACGCCATTAACTATGTATATTCTAGATCAGCTTGACGAGACGAATCGAGACAAATGTTTGAATGTCAGTCTACATGTCTGTCCCTTATCTAGTCTCTCAGTTTTTAAGAAATCGATCTGAAATGGGGTATATAGCCTTTTTATGTTTCTACGGCGCATACAAACTCACCGTCCACTTTTCGGTTTTTATATTAAAATTTCTTTATAACAGTCACTATCGTATCTAATATCGTTATGATGGCTTTTAAATATTGCACGGAAGCTTCACATATGTACACATATATTGATATGCGATAGGCAACCACTTTAAGTGGTTGCCTACATACAAACCCACCGCCCAATTTTCGGTTTTTATATACAATTCTTTTTTTTCAAAACAGTCTATATAAACTTGAATTTCGATGTGGAGGCTTATTTTGCACGGAAGGTTTACATATATATTAATGGACGTGATCCGTTTACCTTTAAGGCTTGTCCAAAAATAAAGCCACACTCCACTTTTCGGATTTTGAAGGAAATTTTTTTTTCTAACAGTCAATATCAACTGGAATTTCGATAAGTTGGTTTTTAATAAACGGAAACTTGATATAAAATGCCAAAACAATCGTCCCTGACAAAACAATCAAATACACCTTGGCTTTACATGAAATACAAACGCACACAAATTTAAAACGATACCATGCGAGCAGCTAGTTACAAGCTGATAAGGACGCATACTCGTAAACGCAGTAATATAGAAAATAATTTTCAGTTTGCGTTCGACTAAGTCGACTGCTGGGCATGCGTGTCCTAATATTTTTGAAAGTTATTACCCATTCGATCCAAATGTTATGGATTACGCATGTAAACAATTTTTTTACTTTCTGAGCTAACTATCTTAAAATTGGAATGAAGTCGTCAAATTATCAATAAATATTTGATAATGACAAACTTTATGATATATCATATTTATTGGACATATTTCCAACAAACTGACACTACAATTTGCACAGTATGTGTGAAACAAGTTTTTTTGATGATTTTGATTTTGTATATACGCGAACGTTTTTAAATATTTTATTACATATATACTTATTTTACAAAAACAAAAACTTAGACCATTATTCTTCGTAGTCTGACCATATGCGAACTTCCTTGTGGTAAACTGGTTCAAAACCGCTTTCGTCATTTGAAGATACTACCTCGCACTCGTTTAGAGTTGACTTTTTTTCAGTTACCATGTAGTCAGTCGGTAATCAGTTTTTGCGACGAAGATTATTATTTTATCAGTTTCTTCTTGCCCATCAGTGACATCTGTTACGTAATATGTTAGGTCATCATCGCTTACGGTTTCATCCTGAATCCTTGCGACAAGATGCTTTTTTACTGAAAGTATTAAACGCGTCGCAGATGCCACGTGCTAGCGTAACGATTTCTGTTGTTAACATTGATGTATTTTCGGTTGCCTTCTTATAATGACACATTCCGGCTGCTTTCCAGCATGTATTTAATGTGTGTTGTTATATTTCAGCAATTGCTGCAGCAGCATGATTTATGTAGTCCAACAGTCGAAAACTTTTTCCAAATTTCTGTCAAGATTATTGCATAGTTTTCAAGTTTTTCAAGTTTTTGACTTCACATAGTCTTTCTTAAAAGTTGCGACTATGCCCTGATCTAATGGTTGTATAAGGCTTGTCGTATTGGGTGGTAAAAATATTACTTTCACATTAGGGTGCTCTAAACAATGATGACCGGGTGCATTGACAACAATTGGCATCACGTTAAAAGGAGGCCCCATATCAGCTTAACTTCTGGAACAAATCAATCGTTAAGTCATGTTATAAAAACAACTGTTGTGACCCATGCTTTTTTATTGGCCATGAAATAGACTACATTTTTGCCTTTTAGAGCACTTGGGTGCAATAATCTATTTATCATAAGAGGTTTTAACATTCTCGCTCCAGATGCATTACTATAAAGTAAGAAAATTACTCTATCTTTTGCAGCTTTAAAACCACTTGCAGTTTTTTCGGACTTGGTGAAGGTTCGACTAGGCATCTTTTTCCAAAACAACCCAGTTTCGTCTACATTAAATACTTGATCCGGGCAATATCAACCATAGTGAATAATCTTTGATAACACTTCGGAATAATTTTTAGCGACTGTTTCATCAGCGGATGCAGCTTCGCCCTTTATCTTCACATTGTGAAGTGAGTGTCGTTGTAAAAACCCGGTTAACCAGCCATTGCTTGCAGAAAATTTCGGTCTTCCAATGTGAGACGATGAACAAGACGGCTCTAAATCCTTTAGCTGATTATAAAACCGTATAGCTTTCTCTTTAATTAATTCTCCGTCAGTGGGGACTCATTTTTAAGTTAATTCTTTCAAGTAAATTTCTTCTACCTACACGTTAAAACAAACAAAACAAAGCATGACTCTAGTCATCAACTTTCTCTCCTCCTCAAGTCCTAACTCAATGAACAATGAACTAACATCGTAGCAACCAGATTACGCATACATTTGAATAAAAATATAGAAAAATTCCATAAAATTTGGTTGATGTATTGGTTTCTCTCTAGACTCACCTGGCCAAAATATAATCTTAAAAGCACAATAGCACTACTTCAGTACAAGAGAGATAAGTTAGCTGTTATTGTGGGAGCCCTCACAGGCCACTGTATAATAGGGTGGCATGCCACAAGGCTAGGGATAAACTCGGGAACTGGGACTTCTGCAGAAGCTGTGGAAATTCCGGGGAGGAGGCGACGGTCGAGTACTTGCCATGTCACTGTACGGCCCAAAGTAGAAAGAGACTGCCGTTGTTAGGACGCCCCTTCCTGGCACTCACAAAGTGGTTCTCCGATTAGCTGCTATTGAAATATGAAATATATATGTTATCATAAGGGGCCTATGCTGGCCTAAGTGACAATGTGGGGTTCAACCATGTTGGCCATCCTAATCTAATCTAACCTAACCTATTGGTTTCTGTGTAAACATACATATATGTCATTGCCAGTCGGTAGCGATAATACTGTCACACAGTATAGCGGTCATGCCAGCCGTCCCTCTGAATTTACAACTTTTTACTTATAACTTCGTCAATTATGTTTCAATTTGAATGAAATTCTCGTAAACCGCACAAAAAAAAACCGCACAAAAAAATACCGCACAAACACAGGTTTGAGTGTTACTTTCTCTACCCCACAACTAACAGTATGTTAAATTGTCTAAGGACCATGCAGATTTTAATTTCCGAAAGCTCATGGGACGCTTATGACAACTCATGAAGTCTCACTTTCGCACATGTGTTTTTTTATAAAATCGTACATTAAATCAACATTTAAATCAGTCAATAATGCTTCTGTCAAATATAACTTTATTTTTAGAATATTAATGAAACTAATTACAAAATTCTACATAAACAAAAACACATTCAACACTTCAGTTGAGCGTTAAGATGGCTGAAAGTGTTGTCATGTTAACCAGCATCCCCACAGTGAGCTGGAGAAAAAAAAAATCATAATATGAAATCACGAAATAAAACCGAAACTTTCATACTCTACATGCGAACTATCCTAAAACTGATAAACAGAAAACTGAACTTAGGTTGTAATTATTTGCGTTGGGGTTCCTATAAAATTATCCTGAAAACTACTCGTTCCAACAAATAGTATATTGCTCGTACAAATAAAGCCCATATGCCACTATGAATTAATACAATGACTTCTCAAATAAGAAAAAAAATTTTGTTCACGCAAAATGTAAAAAACTGCCGGAGGATTTGTATAAGTCTTTGGTCAAGAATGTGCTATATTCTTTAAATGACATGTTTCTTTACTCACAACATGCCGGAAATGCGCTGGAGTTACTTTTTAGGTGAAACTTATATCTCCCCATACCTTTCACATACCTCAGCAACAACTTTTCTCCTAACTTAAATAGTTCCTGCAATTTATGGATGTTAATTTGAGAGCGTGCCACTGCTCATTTGGATAATAAAACTTATGTTTTTTCCATACCCTTCACATTTTTATAACATCACAACCATCTACCACAAATAATTCCAGAGATGTAACGCATATCGGTTTTCTCTTTCTCATGGTAATCGTTTCCGTCCATCTGTTTTTTTTTTTTTCAAGTTATGTAAAGCTTACTTTTAAGACGGTCAAAGCCATGTACCAGTGAATGAATTTTAGAAAGCGGCTTAATAGTTCCAGAGATTAGCCCCGACTTACTTATAAACTTACAATATTTCTCTGTTTATAACAATAGTCAGATTAATGCATACATTCAAGATATAGTATAGCTCACGCAATATGCCTCATTTATTCAAATATGTGTGCAGCGTATTAAAAATGTGAAGAACAACAGACAAAAGTCATAATTATGTTGTTATGTACGAGTAATACTATATTGTATGCACATATGTACGTATGTATATACATATGTAGCATATATGCTGCTATAGGCATGTCCTTATTGTGCACTTGCTGTTGGTAATGGTGTTCTTTTTTGAAAGCAACAGCAGGCGGGCATGCAAGCTTACAAAAAAAAAAAAAAAAAAACAACACGTCTATGTTTAACAAAAGCGATGAATACATGAAATAAGACAAAAGGATTTTCCACAAAAAGCATTTTGCGCAGCAACATCAACGAGAAGGACGAAAGATGAAACGAAAAAGAACGCATGATGCTAAATTAAAGGCAGTAAATATTTTAAGCGCATTTTTTGGGTCATTTTCTTTGAAAACAAAAAAAAAAATGTTTTTACCTCTCACTGATTTCATTTCATGATTTTTTTATGATTTAATGCCTTATTAGCATTTGCTTCAAATTAGCATGAATTTTTTAAAAGTGGCCGTTTACGATACTTAAGCTTTGTGACATTGTCGTTGTCGTTGTCGTTGTCGCTGTCGCTGTCAAATGTGTTTATGAGGTCACAGACTAATTATTTTTTTATGCCGTATACCTATAGAACAAGAATACATTAATACTGAGCAAATGTATGTATGTTTGAGCCAAAGGAGGGGTGGAATGTACAAATACAATGATAGTTAAATTGCGAATTATATTAAACATGGATAAAACTGAAATCGGTAGCGATTTGACTACTAGTGATAAATGCTAAATGGCTCAGTAAATATCACCATTCAACAGAACTTCGAGCGATTTGATTTATGTAGTCTTTTCATAAATCTTTTCGAACTTAGCAAGAATAAATAAATCGAACGTTTGTTCTGCATTATTATTGATTTTTTTTTTTTTTTTTTTTGTAGCAAAATTGATATTTTACAGTGATATTTAGTTAAATGCAAATTCATTGCAATTTTTTTGTAGTTTCCAAGCAAAACAATTTTAATTTATTGCACGCCAAACTAAAAAGTTTATACGATAACTAGTAGCTGTGCTCCACTTTTACGATGTTAAGTGAATGGCAACAAGCAAGCAAACGAACGAATCGCGGTGAATTGCAATCAACAAGAAACTAAATTTGTCGCAAATTGTTTCGTTAAATGCAAAATAAATACGCGATTACTTAATGCGATTAAAATTAATTATTTATATTTAATATTTAGCTTTGTTTTTAACGCAAACAGCAGCATGTTATCTGATTGAAAGCTAGGTTCGAAACCAGTGCAATTCAAAACACTTGGTTGTCGGCTGTGAATGGCAAATTAAACTAGCGATTTGATAGTTGATTTAGTAAAATGATAATTTATTAATTAAACAGTAGGAAATGTTTAAGTTTTTACATGTAAACTAATCAGAAATTGTACACACACCATATCTGCAACGATAGGGCTTCTTAATTATAAATGTATTTTAAAGGCGTAATTAGTCAAATTCGCTGGAATATAAGGTCTGTCGCATGATGAACAGAAACTCAAGCAAATTCCTTTAATCTGTTTAATTAAAAGTGAATTGGAATATCAAAATCTTCATTAAACTAAATCACGAAAACTTTTCTTATAATACGATTCACCTAACCTAGTCAGAAGAACTGCAGTTTTCTTTGTTTTTATATATGTATGTATATTTGAAGAGAGTAAAGTTTTGATATTGATGGAAAATATATATATGCGATATATGAAATAAAATAAGAAAAACGTTAATTTCTTTTGAACCAAAACTCTCATAAATGTCACACGACATTTCAAATAGTATTGTAAAACACAAAGGTGGGTGGTGGATTTATATATGGGCTACCCCAGAAAGTGGGCGGAAGACGCCCATTAGTATATTCGTGTGAAGCAACCGTAGATAACAAACCACCATATCGAATGTCAAGTTGATATTGACTTAACTAAAGAAGTTTTTCATACAAAAGTTCAAAAGTGGGCGATGGGTTTCTATGGAGCTTACTCAAAAAGTGGGCAGGGTAAGTCCATTATTATATGAATATTGAATTAACAAAAGCACAAATAGCGGCGTACCCTAAAAAGTAGGCGACAATAAAAAGCATCCATATCGAATTTATTTATTTATTTATTTAAAATTGCAACTATATATTTAAAACAGTCGCTTAATATAAAAATTAAGTTTATACATTAACTAAACTGACTTAAAACTAGAAGAAGGAAGTTGCGGACACTCAGACCCATTGGAGGAATTTTTGTTTGGCACGCCAGGTTGACCGACTGTGCCCCTACTCACAGCCTGGGCCGTGGTCCAAGCTGTCGCAATTACAAAAATAACGAAAATAGAAGTTGTTAAATGAAGTTAACAAATTTATTGAATAGAGATTTGCAAATTTATTGTAGAAAGAAAAAAGAGCTTGGAGTGAATTATTGAGCGCGTAATTTGTCGTACAAAACAGGAAATTTTATTGGCACGAAGTGGCGAGTTGGACGAATGACGACATTTATTAATATGGACTGAAGTAAGTAGGGAGAATCAATCTCCCCAATAATAATAATTTTATGAAGAAAAGCAACAGAGAGCATAGAACGGTGTAATAAGAGGGTGGGGAGATACATTAATTTTAACCTGTCATGATAGGGTGGAAGGTTTATTTCGAGATCCCATTTGAGACTCCTAAGAGCAAAGAGAAGAAATTGTTTTTGAACTGACTCAATACGATCCTCGTGAATAGCATAGTATGGTTTCCAAATACAGGAGCCACATTCTAAAATCGGAGGAACAAGAGAAGTATAGAGCAGTTTAGTGGTAAACGGGTCATTAAATTCCACAGACCAATACTTAACAAAGCCAAGGACACCTTTTACTTTATTTACAATTGAACAAATGTAATTATTATATATAAGTTAAGGTTCCATAAGGAAACCTATGTCATTAAAACAAAACTCTCTACCGAGGGTAATTTTACTTACAAAATATGTCACTATGAATCACTATTTAAAACAAATTTTGACTTAAATGAAGTTTAAATGAAGTACTTTTTCGTACAAAAACACAAAAGTGGGCGATGGGTTTGTATGGGGCAACCCAAGAAAGTGTGCGTAGCATATCAATATGGATACTCCATAAACTTGGGACCAAAAGTAGCTTAAATATCGACATTCAGCCGGATATCTACAAAATTAGTCAAAAAAAAAACAAAAAAAAAATGCTCAGCAACAATAAAACGGAGAGAACATCAGACGGATATGGCTAGATCGTACGGTCTTGACGAGCTGATCAAAAATAAATCAACTTTTTGGCATCTATGATGGCTCCTTTAATGCGTTACAAACTTTCAGACAAGCTAGTAATACCGTTTCACACTATGTGTATACTATATGTATCTCTTGACAATGTAAAACCTAAGGGACAAAAGTAAACCAGTAACTCAGAAAAATTCTGATATCAATTTTGTGACAAAAATTATTTGCCATGAACTTTTCAAAGAATAAAATTTAACAATAATGTATTTTTACAGCCGTAACTACTTTCGTCAGCTGGAAAGATATAAATTACAATTGACATTCGTCTCTTACTGCAAGCAATCATTTATTTCTAGACATTGCGAAGCTAATAACATTCTTCTTAGTCTTGAATTGCAATCTATCTGTATTAATGTAAACTATTGTCGAAATCGTACGCACATTGTCCGAGCGTCAAGTACTAAGAGTGTTTCAAAATATGTTCATATCACTGTTGATGCGTATTCCAGTCGTAAAAAAATGTTTTCTTGTGGTAACTGCTCCATATATTGATGAGGTTACAATATGTTATTAGTCTAGACTTGACACAGCGGAGATTTCATGAAAGTCAGACAAACGATTAATTCGCTGAACTAATCAATGTGTGAAATTCACAAGAAGTTTGACCGTGATGCAAACAAAGTGGTTGCAAACAATTAAAACAACTTCGTAACAAATGTTTAAGAATTTAGAATGAACTAAGTACATATCTTTGGAAAGCAATTTAGATTTGTTGGATTCGTTCAAATAAGATGACGATTAACTAAATAATACTATTTCTGTAACTCTTACTGACCACATGCGATGTGCTTCACATATATGTATACCCTATCATAGATGTTTAAACTGTAAACCGAGGTACTCATACAACTTATTATCGCAATTATCAAAAATTTGCAGAAACAATAAAAAACATTGTAGGCTACATATTGTCGCATCGAATTGATCAAAAAAGAAACAATCAAATAAAGCGATTTCAATGAAATTATGAATACTTTCGTGAATTTACTCGTATGACGTCTGTTTTCACTAGAGATTATCCAGAAAATTTACTGATTTTCATAGCTCTTTTATTGGTAATTTAGCCAATCTAGCAACTCTGTGATTGTCGATTTATGTTTATCACAGATATTATTATTTCTAAAAACAAATTACCCAGGGAAGTTTTTTAGTAAAGTGAATGGTGGCTTAGCTTAATCCAAATTATACTACTCAAATAAGGAACGGAGAAGAACGAGCTAGCGAAATCTTTAAAAAAGATTGAATTTTAAACAAGCAAGTGGCAGACAAACAAGTATACAATGTACAATGTGGTCTATGATGCCAGGGGTAATCTGACACGAAAAAGCACGAAAAACATGAACATATTTCAAAATTAAATTATCTCGAAAAATTATTCGTTATCTCTCTGTCTTATAGTTATAAGTAGAGCATAAATATTGTGCCGTTGTGGATGACTCTTATCTTAAGGTTTTATACATATCTATGGACTTGCGCGATCATAAATATCATTTAAAGCTTAAACCTTTGGTGGTCCAACCCGGAACATTATTGTAAAGGGTCTGCCAAAATGGATGTCCGAACTTTGACGGCTTCTGGCGGCCATATTTGTTTATCAATATTTGACACCCAATGTCATTTTGAGGTAATACTTTTTTTTAATTCATTTTAAAGTTCTCCAACAACTAAGATTGGCATTCCAATATGTTTTATGCGGATTGATGGACGTGATTCCGTCCACATAACTTTTGATACTGATCAAAAAGACGTGTTTTCAATTTAGCCAGTTACGCCTCTTTACCCAATGTTGGCGGGTATACATTTTTTTTTTTATATAATTTTGTGTTCGATAGATTTCGCGTCTGCGCATGCGTGCCCTTGCGTGTACCTAATCACTTGCTTCGTGTTCGTACTGGGTCGTGCCTTTGCTAAAATTTAATCATGCGTGCGTGCGTGCGCGTTCGTGTTTGTCGGTACCATTTTCAGGTTCGTATTGGGCCGTCTATAAAGTCATTCATCCGCATATCTGCGGATTTTGAAATTAGACATCCGCATGTGCCTCCCCATATCGGAAAATACCTGCATCCGTATCCGCATTACGAAATCCGATCGTGCCCTATTTTGATCAACAAGTTCTTGGAGACTATAAGAGATAGAGATTTCATTGTTAGAAATTTACACTCTCCTTTTTCTTTACATAATGTGTTTTAAATGAATATGCCAAGCCCAATTTAAAGGGGTGGCCCCATAAAAACCTGAACCCATTTTTAAGTTGTTGTACGAAAATTGTTTTAATTTTGTTGTTAATTATGCTAAATACGCCAAATCCAAATAAGAATACAGCATAGGTTTAGATCATATACATAGTTGCCCTACATTGTTAAGTTTTTGTATGCATTTATTGTTTGTTTTGTTTTTGTTCTCAATTAATTTGGCGTATCTTTCGTCTTTCGTCCTTCGTCCTTTCAATCCTTAAAAAATATTCTATATAGGCCCAGATAGGACCACTTTAATTCACAGTTCCATGCAAACCTGCCCCGCATTGTTAAGTTTTTTATGAAAATTGCTTTATTTTAATTTTTAATTAATTCAAAGTTTTCATAAATTCTAATAAAATATCCAACATATATCCAGATCGGACCACTACTTAAGCTGTAAACTTCAATCATAATAATGTCTCCCACTTAGATCATTTTATCTAAAACTTCAGTATATCGTAAAAACGTTTAACCACTTTTAGCGCGGATAATAGCATCGAGTTTTTCTAGGAAGGCTTCGCACGCTGCACGAATGCCGTACGATGGTATTTTGTCGCATTCTCGGCAAAAATCAATCTTTAAGGCGTTGACCGTCTTACATTTTTTAGATGATAATTCGGCCTCCAGAATATGGTAGCCATTATTATGAAGAAATGAAGTGTTACCATTTTTAATTGGTAACACTTCGAGCGCCGACTTTAGTATAATTCAAACTAATCTGAGTATTAGCTGCGTTGTTCCATTTCAAGAAATATGTAATAGATTGGCATACTTTCAACTATTAAGTACTGTGACCGAAATACGTAATACGTATTTAGAAGTTGAGAGATTTATAACTCGCATACACTAAACACACACTCACACACACATCCATAAATAGCACTCACCACTTCTTGTACATCGCTAACACATCGCAGATCCTAAACCTTCCAAGACCTTGACCCTAACCCACTTATTGCAAATCCACCCCCAAAAAATATGAAACTCATCTTAAATTTCCTTAAAAAGTCAAACATACTTGTATGTATACTACAAAATCGAAGCCCTTAATCTACAACGCACTCATACTTTTAAGAAAAACTATATTATTCACTATGAAAATTTAATATACTAGAAAATTACTCTAGACCTCGCTCGCTGAAAGCCCTGGTAACCATATATAATAAACTTCAATGGCACTCAAAATTAGTAGTAAGCAGAGAAGCAAAAAGCAATCACAAATAGTTTATATTCCAGCTGAGGAAATTGCACACCACACTGTGACTTTATGTGAATGCAAAAGCCTTTCATATAATTCTTGGGGATTGGTGTCAGCCCAACCAACGCATAAGGCCAGCGGACGTGGAATGAAATTAGTCTTTCGATCCCGCCACGCTACGATCCCTACACCATGAATAGCGGCATTTCAAAAAAGGATGTTATGGTGCCGCAGCCTGTGGTTTATAGACAATGTATTTTTTATTCATTTGTACAACGTTTATGTGTGTTACGCTATTTGGAAAAGGATTAGGGGGTTACAGAAGGGTTTTGAAAAAAGGAAAAAAAACGTTACATAATATTTGAAGGGCTCCCCATGCCCATTCTTATCTTTCCTGATTTTTAACTATTGGTAAAGTATTGTAGTTTCTGTGTGTAATTTTCCAAAGAGACGAGGGTATACTAAGTTTGTAAGTAACACACAAAAAGAGGCATGGTATACCCCATAAAGTATATATATATACTTGATCAGCATCGGAAACTGAGTCGATTTAGCATTGTCTGTCCCTCCGCTATTGATGGCCGGCCCTGGTATAAGTTAACGTGTTGATCCTCTCTACCTAAAATTTGGAATTCGCAAACAGTTTATGTTTTAAATTGTTTATGTTTGATATTTGGTATTTTGACGCATTCTCGGCGAAGAACAACCTTTAAGGCGTTGGCCATCTCATATTTTTATACTTTTTATACCAGTCACACATAATGTTTATGGTACTATCAGTTTGTCTGATAGTTTGCAATGTATTAAAGGAGACATCGTAGACCACATAGAGTATATATATTCTTAATCAGATCGACGAGACGAATCTGTCCGTTTGTACATTGTTGTTGCGTACTTTTTTGGGAACCAATTTGTATGCTATCCAGTTGATATTGTGCACATACACTTCTTTTTATTGCAGTTTAATAGAATGTCAAGATTGACCAGCCACGCCCACTTTTTGTGATAGCCCCCATACAAACCCACCGGCAACTTTTTTTGTTTTTTATGAAAAAATTCTTTATTTAAATCAATATTAGCTTGAAATTCGATGGGTGGCTTGATATGGACAGCCGCTTCATATTTATATACAAATGGGCATGTCGCGCCCACTTTTTAAGGTACTCTGAGGTTCAGACCCACAGCTCACTTTTATGCATTTGTATGAAAAACGTCAATATCAACTTGCAATTCGAAATTGTGGCATCTTATAGATGCTCGATTCACTTTTGGGGAAGCCCCTATTTAATCCCACCCACGTTTGGGGTGGGGTGGGATTTCTTGTTTTTTTTTTCTTTTTTTCAAGAAGCTAATTCACGTGTGAATCTCATTTAAAAAGACTTGTTATTTTGTGCAAAAATAAAATCGTTGAATGCCCGTTTTTTTTCTGTCCTGACTTTTTTCGTCCGCTACAGAAAGAGCAATTAACACGAGCTTGCACAATTCAGAGATGCAGTTGAATACAAATTAATCTGGTCCTGACAGAGGCAAATAACTATAATATAATGTGGGCAATTTAAAGTACAACGAGGCCGTAATCTGTGCGAACAGAAGTTATTTGTATGCGTGTAAGTGCCTATATTAATACATATTTCTGTGAATTTTCACAATATCAAAATTGCGTATGTGTGTGCTGAGTTACCTTCGCCATTTTATAGCTACGTTATTTTATGATATATATGTGTAGGTGTTTCCGTGCTCTATCAGCAAATGCTAAGGATAATAGCGAGGTAAATTTAGCAGCGAGCAGTTGAACTTTCCCATGTCGACTATAGTAAACACAAATTCATTCTTTAATAGTGCATATACTTTTGTTCGCATCCTTACTTAAACAATTAGAAAATAACAATAAGATAATTCTAGTCCAACAAAAACAGCTGCAAGAATTAAACGATGCCCTAGGAAGGAGCAATTTGAAGGAGCAAATAGTCGCACAAAGTTAATTAGACGTCAAAAGCACTTTAATAGCCCCTTGAGTGGAGGTGGTCTTGGTGGAGTGGAATCATTTTAGGTTTCGTTTTGTTATTGCTGGAAGCTGCAATTCTTTGTTTTTATTCCTTCCTTCGCTGCACATTGTTCTCGTTCACAAAGCAACGCGTCGTATGCGTAATGTGAGTGTGGGTGTGGGTGTAGGTGTAGGTGTAGGTGTGGGTAAGCATTTGATTAACAGACAAACAATCTTTAACTGCATCGCAGTTGTGGTTCTAAATGAAATCATGACTGCTAATGCCCAATGCGCAGTGCAAAGCACAAATGTTCCAAACTGTTCAAAAAATAAAAAACCAAGATAGAACGCTGCAGTCGAGTATGCTTGACTGCGATAAACACTGTATCTTGATGAATATTCCTCATATAAACCATAGATTGTATTCTTTTGTGGTCCGATCTGGACATAATGGGATATTTCATTAAAATTGATGAAAAAGTCGATATCTATATCTATATAAATAAAAATGAATGTTTGTTTTTTGTACTCTATATGCATTTCTAAACCATTCAAACCGATTGCGGTGAAACTTTGATGGGTTCATCTTCGCTCGCGGGCGTTCCCGACCCAAAAATCGACAGCTGGCCATGATTTATGGGCTTCGCGAGACCCAGTAGGGTCTCGTACTGACTCTCAAGTAGACAAACATCCTAGGCTAGGGGAGGAAGGGCAAAAACGAGCCGGATACCAGCTAGCTAAAAATAAAAACAAAAAAATGTTCATACAAAAACTCAAAAATCCAAGGCAGGTTCTCATGGAGCTATCCATTAAAGCAATCCGATCTGGGCCTATACGGTACTTGTTGTAAGGATTTTCGCCATATTTGGCATTTCTCGCCTAATTAAAAAGAAAAACATAAAATTTCATACAAAATCTTAAAAATGGACGGCAAGTTTGTATGAGGGCTAGAACTTAAAGTGGCCCGATCTGGACTTATGCGGTATATTTTATTAGAATTTACGGAAGATTCACCAAATATGGCGTTTTTAGCATAATTATTATGAAAACCAAACAATTTTTAATACAAAAACTTAAAAATGGGAGCCAGTTTTGTATGTTAACCCCTTAGAGTGGGGTTAACATGTTCTCTGACATTAGAGTCTAAATATGGAAACTTGGAGTCGGAAAGATGGGCTGACTGGCATGTCTATATCGAATTTATACTTTATGGAGCCTGGGCTCTATGATAAACAAATCGTGGTGAATTGATACCTAACCGAACTAAAATTGTCGCAAATAGTTTCGCTAAATGCAATTGCTAATTGCAATAATTACGATTATTCCTAATTATTTTTAGCTTTGTTTTAACGCAAACAGCAGCATGTTATCTAATTAAAAACTAAGTTGGAAAGTTGCACCAATGAAATGCAAATCGCATGGCTGTCGGCTGTGAATAGCAAATTCAATTAGCGATTTAGTAGTTGGTTTAGTAAAATGCTTATTTATGAATTAAAACATCTGAAACGATTAATTGTTTTGATGTAGATTTATCAGAAATTTTACACCCTATCTGCATCGATTGGCCGTTTAGTTTATAATTTTTTATAGCAGAACATGAAAATGGTAACTGAAGTACACGCTATCTAAAGATGAGATAGGATAATCAAAGATCATAGTTTGTTATATTCATCTATTATAATCCGCGAGATCTTGGCCTCACAGACAATATGAACATAATCCTGAATTTGCTTGAATCGTAGAACAGAATCGTAACAGACATTTTCAAAAATTCTATCTTGGTGTTGGAGTTATGGATGAAAATTAAAGGACTTTCAACTTAATGTATACAATCTCATATACCAAGTGTGTAGCAAAAGAAACTGAACTTTTTAAAAATACCTGTTTCTGGTGGCGCAACCTATTGGAAAGGTACATCCTTCACTGACATCTTGTAAAAATTTTATGACAATCGGACCACTACAAGCGAAGTTATCGCACTAAAAGTGACAGTATCTTTTGGGCATTAGTCGAAAAATGAATTTTCGAACAAAGAGCAAATATTAAGTTCTGTTTTAAACTTGATAAAACATTCACCGAAACGTTCCAAATGATGAAACAAGTTTATTGTGACAATTGTCTATGCCGTAGCAATGTTCACGAGTGGTTTAAACGTTTTCAAGAAGGTCGTGTGCGATGAAATCAGTGGTGATCGGCCAAAATCAGTGGTGATCGAAAAGAATATTAAAAAAGTGCGTGAATTCATACAAAATGATCCGAAATCTTCGTTGCGTTATATTGAAGTGGAATTAAATATTCCCAAATATTCGATTCATCGCATTTTGAGTCGGAAATTGGGTCTACAAGGTCTGTCGCAAAATAAACAGGTCTTTTTAAAAATAGCTGTTTCTGGTGGCGCCACCTACTGGTAGGTACATGCGTTGGAAAGGTACATCCTTCACCGTACTCGCCTGAATTGGCTCCGTGTGACTTTTATCTATTTGAAAAACTTAATTTGCCGATGAAAGGACACAGCTGTGAGGACATTGAAGCCATCCTAAAGGCGTCGACCGGCATTCTCAATAACATTCTGAAAAATGACCTAAAACACTCATTCGAAATGCTTATTGACCGTGCAAAACGCTGTATCGAAGCACAAGCAAACTATTTTGAATAAAAAAAAAACTTCTTTTACAAGAAGTCTCCACCATCCATTTCAAGTTTATATTGGCTGTAATAATAAGTTTTTTTTTTTTTTGTAAAAGAAAGCACAGAAAAGGGCTGGATACTTGTATGAGGTCCTCAGAGAGTCTTCATATCGATTTTTCGGTTATTCACACACATAGCCAGACGAACAAACTGACGCATGTAACTAGTTTGACTTATATTATCGAAATGATCGACTATACAATACATCACATCTTCACTTTCTTATCATTCACATTCTACACTATGAGGTATTGTACGCATCCTTCTGTATGCTGTAATCTTCGTGTCAAACTGAACATACTATTCACACAGTAGAACCCATATTCATACGTGTTCGAAGGGTTCTTTATCAAAATAATACTTCAAAATACAGATGCTATCGATACGATACGTCGATGTTGGCTTTATATAGTCCTGAACAGTAAACATGTTCAATTCGGCCTTGATTGTTCCGGGTTTATATGTCACGTTTGTCAATAGGTTTCAATTTCGCGTTAAACTCTTCTGCATTTCGCATTAAAGATCATAATGATGCTCAACGTCATCGCAATCAGTCGCTTCAAGTTCCGATAACCTTATTTACCAGCGTGTTCAATCTCTATATCAAGTGTTAAGCATAGAGTCAGCATACGACGTACGCATTAATTTTTGTATCGTAAAAAATGCAATTTCGCAAGAAGCGAGAAAAAAACACGTAAATTCCCAGAATTTCCCACAGGTAGAATGTGCTCTGACTTTAGTGGTTAAAATGTTGATCAAATAACGAACACCTATATAAAAAGATGCATGCACAAAACACATGCCTGTGTGTATCAGATTATATATATATATATATATATATATATATATATATATATATATATATTACGGCTACCAGCAATTATCGTGTGCATTCGCGTATGTTAAATCCACTTTCGCAATATCCAGTTTAATACAGCATAGCTATCAGTAAAACTTAATCGTGTAATAAAAAATAAATATCACTGGAAAAACTTAAATCATGAAATTGAATTAACTTAAAACCCGCTTTTGCCTGGCGTAATTCGTAATTGAGTTATGTGAATCAAGCGCTTAATAAGCAAAAGCATAATAAAAGAGCTGTAGCACATCCCAAGGCATCGCCTGAAAAGTAAAGCAATTACCCATCACTGTGGACGATAGTCCACGCAAGTGCCGACAGCCCACCTTAATGTGGCTGCAGTTCGAGCACTGTATTATAAGCGCAATAACGATTTTTGTACTGATAAGTGCTTAAATAATGGATTATACACCATTAAAAAGGTCTACAAACGTACATTCAGAAAAAGTTAAAACATACGAAATCGCATTCACACAGAGTGTGAGTAGTAAGTATTATAATTTAGTCATACTAAATAACTATTCATAGAATGCATCGGAGACCCCTTAAAGTAACGAAGGGCGGGCGGAAGGTACGGACGGATGAACGGACGGACGCACGGATCGGCTAGATCGATACAGCTTTCGAAGCTGATCAAGAATGTATACACTTTGTGGAGTCTGGCACGCCTCCTTTTGTCTATTACATACATTTGCATAAACTTAGTATACCCTTTTACCTCCATGGTATCAAAAAAAAAAAAAAAAAAACATATGACGAAAGCCTACTTGCCACGTAAACACTTCTGATATCAATTTTTTGACGAACGATTTATATTTCTCACTTGTATTGTTGGTATTGGTTATAATAGGTAGTTGAGCATTTGTCATGTTGAGATGTGGTGTTGCACTTTCGAGAATACATTTTTCAACTGGGCTGAGAAACGATATCAATGTCCTAGAAAATAAACTTCATTTTACAGCATAAACAAAGTAGCAATATGACGAACGTTCAATTTTGTGAGTTGCAACTAGGCTTTCGTCACTACCTCGACAAGCGGTTCTTTTATTTGATTAGCATGAGCTGCAGCAGCGTTTTCGTAATCATTTTAGCTTTTTTTCCAATGCATAGATACTTAGTTTTATGTACTTATTTATGCACGTTGTATTTAGCTACAAATTAATGTCCTTATGCACTGCGCAGTAGATTTGCGTACGCTTGAGCGTAAATATCCTTTGAAAAGGATATTCAAGTTGCATTATTCTACACATTTGCACATATACATTCAGAAAAAGTTAAGTCGCTAATTTCAGTAGCTATGTGTAATACACCTTTTGTGCACCTTTTGTAAACTAAACCTTTTTCAAAACATTTTTTTTTTTTTTTTTTGTAGATGAAAAATGAAAGAGCTTATTTCGTAAATGTTATCAAACTCAGAATACATACGTATAATTTGTTTTGTATGCTTCATCAAAACACCAACTATTTTGTGGAGTATTGATTAAACAAAACTTTAATCAAGAACTAAGCTAGAGACAATACTTAATTTGGTGTAACTGAAACTTAAACAATCTGCACCATTGAAATTTTGAAAGATTTCTTTATATTTTTTACATGAAGAAAACTAATCGCTATCGCTACTGTGAGAATGTTGGCAGAAAAATTAAACTCATCTTACTGTACAATCTACAATTTTGTTCCACATCAGTTAAATGTTGATCGAAAAATCGCTCGTGTAGAGCATTGCGAAGACATCATTTCAAGAGCTGAAAACGATTCAGATTTTCTTGATTCGATCATAGCTGGTGATGAAACATGGTGTTTTAAATATGATCCTGAAACTAAGCGACAATGTGCAGAATGGAAGTCAAAAGACGAGCCAAAACCGAAAAAATTGCATTTTCAGAAGTAAAAAATCAAGACAATATTGATAGCTTTCTATGAGTCCAAGGGTATTGTTCGCAAGGAATTTATTCTAGAAGGTCAAACTGTCAATGGAGTATATTATTTACAAGTATTACGTCGTTTGTGGTCGAGAGTTCTACGTGTTAATCGCAAATATACCAAAGGAAAGCAGCGGTTTTTATTGCATGATAAAGAAAATAACTCTTATTGTACCATCTATGGTATCTTTTACCTCGGACGTCAAGAGAGCATTTTAATAGATTTCGAATCAAATAAATGAGACATGATTAGGTTGTGAAAATTCATTTGGATTATTATCTACTAAAATAGATTATTATCTACTAATAAATTTTGTAATTAGTACAGAATGCAAGTAGTTTGCTGCCGAAAAAGTTAAGGTGACATGCCTCACATTTTCGTTTAAATTCTGGGACAGTAATGGACAACCACATTTGCGTTGATCATAGACATAAAATTTACAACGCATTCGAACGTGCACGTATAATGTGAAATAACACGGGTATGCATCTTTTGGCCATTGATTGACATACCAAACGATACATCATATTGTTCTACATCATGCAACTCCGGTTCTTCGAATGTATATTTTGTACCCACCGCCCACTTTTGACTTTTTGTATGAAAAACTTTTTTATTGTAGTCAATATCAATTTAATGTGATATGGTAACTTTAGTGGATAGATGCTTGACATATACATTAATGGGTGGGACCCGACCACTGTTTCGGGTAGCCCCCATACAAGCCTACTGCACACTTTTGACTTTTTGTATGGAAACTTCTTTATTCAAGTTAATATTAGGTTGAAATGCAATGTGGTGGCTTTTTATGGTCAGCCGCTTAACATACATAGAATAACAGGCGTGGCCTGTCTACTTTTTGTGGTAGCCCCCATACAAACATATTGGCCTTTTTTGTGTTTTGTAGGAAAAACTTATTTATTAAAGTCAATATTACGTTGAAATGCGATATGGTGACTTTTTATAGACAGCTGCTTAACATACTTAGACTACTGGGCATGCCCCACCCAGTTTTTGGGGTAGCCCAAATACAATCCCACCGCCCACATTTATGCTTTTCAAGAAAAAATTATTCATTTAAATCAGTATTAGCTTGAAATTTGATTTGGTGGATTTTGGTGGACAACAGCTTCATAAACATATACAAATGTGCGTGTCCTGCCCACAATTTTACGAAAGTCTCATATAAACCCACAGCTCACTTTTATGTTTATGCATTTGTATGGAAAACGTCAATATCAACTTTAAATTCGATATGGTAGCACCTTACACATCTACTACATCGCTTCATACACATCTACTAATACCACCCAATTTTCGGGGTAACCCCTATTAAAACCCCAATTTCTATGTTTTACAATACTATTTAAAATTTCGTGAGAATGGTATTAGAACTTCGGTTCAACCGAAATTAACGTTTTTTCTTGTTTTTTTTTTATTTGCAAATCACGAAGTGGAACAAATCAAATAAGAATTAAGGCCATCTATCTAGCTAGCTATGTTTTTAGTTTTAACGAAGATCTCGCTGTATATAAATAAACAAAAAAAAATACATCAAACATAACTGCTTGGCACCTAAAATTTTGCAAGTTTATTCAAACTTCTTTTTCACATATCACATATCGTTTGGACAACTAAACCAAATCAAAATCAAACACAAAATTTACATTTCCGATTCTAAAAAACCTGTGGTATTCTGCGATATAAAATCAATGATAGCGAGATTTGTATAGAGGATACACAAAATATGTGCTAAGAACGCTATTCTGCAGCCTAACGGCATGACTCCATCAAGCTTTTATGCGATATGAAAAATTTAAGATAAAAAAGATTTAAAGAAAACAAGACAAAAGTAATTTTAATCGACAAAAATAATCAAACTAATCTAAAAAATTAAAAATTGCCAGCCACTTTCTACAAGTGAACTATAAACTGGTTGCGAATTATAACTTCGAATTTGTTCAATTTTAAATAAAGGTTTATTAAGGACTATAAATTATTGCTGGCGTTGCCAAGTGTCGAATTATTCAAATACAGTTTTTCCATATACAAATTCAGGGAGAAGACGATCGGATAAAAACAAAATTTGTTCTACGTAACTGTTTCACCCCTTGGATGTGGAACTATCTAAAAGTGTTACAACTTTGATGAGCGACCTGCATGAACTGAAGCCACTTTGCAGTTTTTTTTTTTCATATTAATTAAAAATATAAATATTTCAACATACTTTATTTCTTTCTTTTTTTTTTTTTTGTATAGTACAACGTTAAAATTTGTGTGATGGTTCCATTGTGCTGTGTAGCGCAGCCAACATGTATGCAATTTTCGAGCTGCAATTCACCAGCTTTAAAATATATAGTATAGAATATACTTGAGATCATTTATAGAACGCTGCGCATCTGTAGTACAGAGCGCCACCGAGCAGATTCTCTAAGAGCAGAAGTTTTGGCAAGACTCAGTTTCTGTCTGTTTTCAAAATGCGATATGGTATAATATGGTTTTGTTTCGATTCTTTCTTTGTGTGCCTCCTGACTGTCTCCTCCTAATCCCTCATTTAGTAAGACATCGATTGGACAATTGCGCAAAAACACTTAATTGGGAAATGAATTTGTATTCTTTTTTTCACTTGGTTCTTTAAAAAGTATTGAAAACGAAATGTTTCAATCCGTTGTATGTTGTGGTGAGCTTCTTTTGATACAAGAAACGACTTGAAAGGGCAAGGCAAATGAGCAAAACATATACAGCAGTCTACAAGCATTTTCTAACTGCATTACTTATACATACTATAGCACAAACCATGAAATTATGCATACTTATTTTTGAAATAAGAAAAGTGGATAAGAGGGAGAGAAACATGCCAAGTATACTCAAACACATCGCTCGTTTATTCGCATTTGCTCTCATTATAACTTGATCTCTACGTTGGCATTTCATTTAGCTTGTTTATTCGAAATGACATACGAAATGCAAACATGCAACTCTATAAATGTGTTTTTTGCATTTTGGAATGGACTTCCCATGAGCACACCCACTTTTAGAGGTTGGGCTCATACAAACCCACCACCACCCACCCTTTCTTAAAAAAGTAGTTATTACAAACACAAAAAAGTGAGCGGTGGGTTTGTATGACGATAAATTTTCCATATAAGATGTCAGATCTTTAAAATTGAGTTTCGATTTACACAATCAGGGGGCACGATAGAGTAGATGCTTTATGCTAAATAAGATGCTCTTTTAAAAACTCCGTGAAAAAATTGTAGTCTTATTTACACTACGTGAAACAACGACGCGGTAATGTGTTCTCTATTTGAACAATATATTTACTATATGGATAATCGCTTCACATGTAGAGAAATTGATGTGATTTCTCAATTCTAGGGGCCCCCAACCCAATCCCTAAATTGGGATTTTTAATGAAAAAATTTATCATTTCAGTCAAAACCAACTTAACATTTGGCAATGTTGCTTCATATGCATAATTATTATGGGCGTGTCGCGCCCATTTTTAGAGGTAAGTTCCAACGTATGTACGTCCCCCATTCAGGTTGTTAGATTATATAAATATATTTATAAGTCTTCTCAGCATATTTATTTAAATGGCTAATGGTGAAAATATGGTGAAAATTTACCTATGGTTTAAATTTTTGGTGGTTTTAAAATATTTAGTTTTAACAGTATATAAAAACAAAAGCTCAAATAAATCTGCTTAGCGCCTAAAACTTTATTCAATTTTCTTTTTTTCACATAGCTTTTTGACAATTAATTGATATCAAACAAACGGTTAAATTTAGTACGTTTTCCGCTTCTAAATTGGTGGTATTCTGCGTTATAAAATGAATGAGAGCGAGATTTGTATAGAGGATACACAAAATATGTGCTAAGAACGCTATCCTTCACCTTGCGGCTTGACCCCGTCAAGCTTTTATGCGATATGAAAAATTGAAGATAAAAAAGATTTAAAGAAAACAAGACAAAAGTAATTTTAATCGACAAAAATAATCAAACTAATCTAAAAAATTAAAAATTGCCAGCCACTTTCTACAAGTAAACTATAAACTGGTTGCGAATTATAACTTCGAATTTGTTCAATTTTAAATAAAGGTTTATTAAGGACTATAAATTATTGCTGGCGTTGCCAAGTGTCGAATTATTCAAATACAGTTTTTCCATATACAAATTCAGGGAGAAGACGATCGGATAAAAACAAAATTTGTTCTACGTAACTGTTTCACCCCTTGGATGTGGAACTATCTAAAAGTGTTACAACTTTGATGAGCGACCTGCATGAACTGAAGCCACTTTGCAGTTTTTTTTTTTCATATTAATTAAAAATATAAATATTTCAACATACTTTATTTCTTTCTTTTTTTTTTTTTTTGTATAGTACAACGTTAAAATTTGTGTGATGGTTCCATTGTGCTGTGTAGCGCAGCCAACATGTATGCAATTTTCGAGCTGCAATTCACCAGCTTTAAAATATATAGTATAGAATATACTTGAGATCATTTATAGAACGCTGCGCATCTGTAGTACAGAGCGCCACCGAGCAGATTCTCTAAGAGCAGAAGTTTTGGCAAGACTCAGTTTCTGTCTCTTTTCAAAATGCGATATGGCATAATATGGTTTTACACTTTTGTTTCGATTCTTTCTTGCAATTTAATAAGAAGTTTCAATTTTTGTGAAAAATGGTAAATTTAACGGATATGATAGATATGATACCACAACATAACACTATCTTTATCAAAATAAATTCTGATCTATGATCTCAATTTTTTGTGTTTGGGCAAAAATTGAGACCAACATTTTATGCTCATAAATCAAGTGATGAAACTTTGTCAGATTAGGCTTCTTTTGACGTAACTCCGCCCAAATTTTATAAAATGTTATATAGCCTAGTGGTAGCCGCGGGTCGTGCTTTGTGTCACGCGTGTGCACGATGTGTTCGTGAACCATAGATAAATTTTGTGCGTGTATCGTGTGTTCAAGTCAAGAGTACTGTGAGACGATAAAGCAAAGTCAAAGTCAGCCGACACGTGCCACAGAATCATTGAAAATTGCGTAATATGTTCAGCCTCTGTAACAGGAGTCGCGGTGGCTATTTGAGTAAGTTATTGTTTAAATCTTAAGTGGCGTTATAGTTAATAGTTTTTTATACCATTTATACATAGAGTGTAATTCACGTTGTTCTTTATAATTCGCAAAGAGGTCTTTCACTTTGCTAGACTATGTTATAAGAAGTTTTTATTATGTTATTTTATATGTTTATTGCCAAATAAATGCATTCAACTGAAAGGCGACATCTTTAAAATTATAAGAATTACAAATGAAGGCAAAATAAAACAAGATAAAAATTTATATTCAGTAGAATCGAAGATTTACTATCATTCACACTTAAGTTGTCGTATATAGCAGGTATAAAACTCCACCATGATAAAAAAATATATATTGTACTTTTTTTGAAAAACATAAAAAGTCAAACGTGAATGCTGGATATAATTGGAATATAATTGAAGCTACACATTATATTATATGTATTTGTGAATCTTCTGTCCATAAGAAACCACCATATACATCTTTAAGTTGATATTGACTGTAAAAACTATTTTTTTTTTTTATAAAAAAATCTAAAAGTTGGTGGGTTTGTATTTGCATATTGGTATTTTTTGAAGCAGAATGATATGAGTAGGCGGAGTACGTCCAATATTGTACAATATATGCGGAGCATGCTTTCTTAAGAAGCCGCCATATCAAGTTTTGAGTTGATATCAAACTGTAATAAATAAGTTGTTCATTCAAAAAAGAAATAGTAGGTGATGTGTACATAAACGGGTTCACTGACCGTATTGTAAGCGTGGTGGGCGTTGTGAGCGCGGCATTCACAAAATTGAATAAATTCGATCTGTGTATAGCTACTCCGAAGTAGTTTACTTTTAATAACAAAGGTGTTAAAACATTTGCACATTATAGTGGAAAGCTTGAAAATGTGGTCTTTTTTTGATGAAACGATTTTTACGGTTCTGCAATGTGTACACAAACAAAACGATCGTAGACCTATGGTCTAAATTTTTGGTGGTTTGCAAAATATTTAGTTTTAACTATGATCTCCCTGTATATAAATAACAAAAATAAAAAGCTCAAATAAATCTGCTTAGCGCCTAAAACTTTATTCATTTTTCTTTTTTTCACATAGCTTTTTGACAATTAATTAATATCCAATAACAGGTTAAATTTAGTACGTTTTCCGCTTCTAAATTAGTGGTATTCTGCGATATAAAATCAATGATAGCGAGATTTGTATAGAGGATACACAAAATATGTGCTAAGAACGCTATTCTGCAGCCTAACGGCATGACTCCATCAAGCTTTTATGCGATATGAAAAATTTAAGATAAAAAAGATTTAAAGAAAACAAGACAAAAGTAATTTTAATCGACAAAAATAATCAAACTAATCTAAAAAATTAAAAATTGCCAGCCACTTTCTACAAGTGAACTATAAACTGGTTGCGAATTATAACTTCGAATTTGTTCAATTTTAAATAAAGGTTTATTAAGGACTATAAATTATTGCTGGCGTTGCCAAGTGTCGAATTATTCAAATACAGTTTTTCCATATACAAATTCAGGGAGAAGACGATCGGATAAAAACAAAATTTGTTCTACGTAACTGTTTCACCCCTTGGATGTGGAACTATCTAAAAGTGTTACAACTTTGATGAGCGACCTGCATGAACTGAAGCCACTTTGCAGTTTTTTTTTTCATATTAATTAAAAATATAAATATTTCAACATACTTTATTTCTTTCTTTTTTTTTTTTTGTATAGTACAAAGTTAAAATTTGTGTGATGGTTCCATTGTGCTGTGTAGCGCAGCCAACATGTATGCAATTTTCGAGCTGCAATTCACCAGCTTTAAAATATATAGTATAGAATATACTTGAGATCATTTATAGAACGCTGCGCATCTGTAGTACAGAGCGCCACCGAGCAGATTCTCTAAGAGCAGAAGTTTTGGCAAGACTCAGTTTCTGTCTGTTTTCAAAATGCGATATGGTATAATATGGTTTTGTTTCGATTCTTTCTTTGTGTGCCTCCTGACTGTGTCCTCCTAATCCCTCATTTAGTAAGACATCGATTGGACAATTGCGCAAAAACACTTAATTGGGAAATAAATTTGTATTCTTTTTTTCACTTGGTTCTTTAAAAAGTATTGAAAACGAAATGTTTCAATCCGTTGTATGTTGTGGTGAGCTTCTTTTGATACAAGAAACGACTTGAAAGGGCAAGGCAAATGAGCAAAACATATACAGCAGTCTACAAGCATTTTCTAACTGCATTACTTATACATACTATAGCACAAACCATGAAATTATGCATACTTATTTTTGAAATAAGAAAAGTGGATAAGAGGGAGAGAAACATGCCAAGTATACTCAAACACATCGCTCGTTTATTCGCATTTGCTCTCATTATAACTTGATCTCTACGTTGGCATTTCATTTAGCTTGTTTATTCGAAATGACATACGAAATGCAAACATGCAACTCTATAAATGTGTTTTTTGCATTTTGGAATGGACTTCCCATGAGCACACCCACTTTTAGAGGTTGGGCTCATACAAACCCACCACCACCCACCCTTTCTTAAAAAAGTAGTTATTACAAACACAAAAAAGTGAGCGGTGGGTTTGTATGACGATAAATTTTCCATATAAGATGTCAGATCTTTAAAATTGAGTTTCGATTTACACAATCAGGGGGCACGATAGAGTAGATGCTTTATGCTAAATAAGATGCTCTTTTAAAAACTCCGTGAAAAAATTGTAGTCTTATTTACACTACGTGAAACAACGACGCGGTAATGTGTTCTCTATTTGAACAATATATTTACTATATGGATAATCGCTTCACATGTAGAGAAATTGATGTGATTTCTCAATTCTAGGGGCCCCCAACCCAATCCCTAAATTGGGATTTTTAATGAAAAAATTTATCATTTCAGTCAAAACCAACTTAACATTTGGCAATGTTGCTTCATATGCATAATTATTATGGGCGTGTCACGCCCATTTTTAGAGGTAAGTTCCAACGTATGTACGTCCCCCATTCAGGTTGTTAGATTATATAAATATATTTATAAGTCTTCTCAGCATATTTATTTAAATGGCTAATGGTGAAAATATGGTGAAAATTTACCTATGGTTTAAATTTTTGGTGGTTTTAAAATATTTAGTTTTAACAGTATATAAAAACAAAAAGCTCAAATAAATCTGCTTAGCGCCTAAAACTTTATTCAATTTTCTTTTTTTCACATAGCTTTTTGACAATTAATTGATATCAAACAAACGGTTAAATTTAGTACGTTTTCCGCTTCTAAATTGGTGGTATTCTGCGTTATAAAATGAATGAGAGCGAGATTTGTATAGAGGATACACAAAATATGTGCTAAGAACGCTATCCTTCACCTTGCGGCTTGACCCCGTCAAGCTTTTATGCGATATGAAAAATTGAAGATAAAAAAGATTTAAAGAAAACAAGACAAAAGTAATTTTAATCGACAAAAATAATCAAACTAATCTAAAAAATTAAAAATTGCCAGCCACTTTCTACAAGTAAACTATAAACTGGTTGCGAATTATAACTTCGAATTTGTTCAATTTTAAATAAAGGTTTATTAAGGACTATAAATTATTGCTGGCGTTGCCAAGTGTCGAATTATTCAAATACAGTTTTTCCATATACAAATTCAGGGAGAAGACGATCGGATAAAAACAAAATTTGTTCTACGTAACTGTTTCACCCCTTGGATGTGGAACTATCTAAAAGTGTTACAACTTTGATGAGCGACCTGCATGAACTGAAGCCACTTTGCAGTTTTTTTTTTTCATATTAATTAAAAATATAAATATTTCAACATACTTTATTTCTTTCTTTTTTTTTTTTTGTATAGTACAAAGTTAAAATTTGTGTGATGGTTCCATTGTGCTGTGTAGCGCAGCCAACATGTATGCAATTTTCGAGCTGCAATTCACCAGCTTTAAAATATATAGTATAGAATATACTTGAGATCATTTATAGAACGCTGCGCATCTGTAGTACAGAGCGCCACCGAGCAGATTCTCTAAGAGCAGAAGTTTTGGCAAGACTCAGTTTCTGTCTCTTTTCAAAATGCGATATGGCATAATATGGTTTTACACTTTTGTTTCGATTCTTT